>JACBAH010007575.1:0-38841 GCA_014282315.1 Neospermospora avenae
CCTAATTGTTGGCTAGATCCAGAATTCCCTCTTACGGTTTTCATCTCTTCTTCCCGCCCGCCATCCTATTCTCCACAGACTTTGCGGAGTATTTACAGTACCGCCCCCGTGCTAGAGAGTAATCTTCGAGCTACCGGCCCGCTCCCTCTTGACCACGACTCGCATGAAAGGGGACTCTGGAGTTCTGAGAGCATCTTCACATCGTCATTGGGTCAGCATATAGTTTTCATTCTCTCGAGTGGACCCAGGGTCTTACTGTACTCGTCCCGCTACAACGATGGCATTCTAGCTTTTTCAAGAAAATTAGATAAATCTAGATCCTCGCTGAGGAGACCAATGACGATAAGGCGCCGGCATCTGCCAGAGCAGAGGTGGGCGCGTAGAATCTATTCCCGTGCCCAATCACGGTATATCCTCAAGCTATCACGGTAAATCCATGACTTTTCCTGCCCGACCTTTGGGCATCCTGCAGTTCTTGTGCCTCGCGTGCAGCAGCCGTTTTTTAACTGGACACTGGTGCATCGTGGGGTCGTTTCTTTCTGCACGACCGCTTCGCCAGCCAACGGTGAGAGAAGCCGCTCAAAACAAATGTCAGGAATAGTCACTGTGACATGCAGAACCGAGCACAGGTCACAATGCAGACAGACGCACATCCCATCCTGTATCGGACCGGCATTATGCTGGCTCATGGCGCTATACCAGCAGAAGCCATGATATCGCACGGCGGCGGTTGAGACTCGATACCTTACATATACTCGAGCAAGCGCCGGCGTCTTCAACGGCTCCTTTCTTGATGTTTCTGACTTTTTGCGCCGTACCACTTTTGCTTCTTTGCGATTTACTATGAAAACTACATGACATTCGTAACGAACCTCAGCATATACTAGAAAGTTGACCGGCAACGGCAAAAGCTAGCATTCTAGCAATACCCTCACTGAAGATACCCCACCACATATCAGGCACTATGGTACGTCGTCGGGAGCGATTGTTCCTAGTAGTGATACTAATTCTTTTCAGCCTTCTACATCCCCATTGTCGCCCATTGATCCTAGAGTGGAGATGTTCCAAAAGGGACAGCCCAGAGATGCATTTTTCAACATGAAGGCGCTGGCGCCACGACCAATGTCCGAGGCCACCGAGTTTGATACCGACTTTGAAGATGACATGAGCGAGATAGAAGATAACTCGCCAAGGCATAGCACCAACTCGGTACGTAGCTGCGAGTTTCATCCGGCATATGTCTGCTTACAAGAACTAGAGCAGTAGAAGAAGTGACAGAACACTGTCATCATTTGAAGAAGTACACACACCTAGTCCAAATTCCAACGAGTTCAATGCTTTCCACTTCGACCTATCGGCCAATCAAGCGAAACAAGCAGTTGAAGGACCTCGGGGACCCCATCTTTTTCGAGCGTCAATTGACTCAACATTCGAGGAAGATGAAGACTATACCTTGGCGATGTCTCCAATGACACCACGCCCATCGAGTTTGCAAAGAGCACAGATGTTAGCGCCGAGAGTTCCAGAAATACCAGCAAGCCATCACCGCCATTTGAGCTCACTTACCGACGCCGTTGAGAATATGAATTTGAACGAGGTTGCTTTATGGACTCCTCACCAAGTCGCAAGGTGGATGTACGACGCTGGCTTTGAGCCATCTATTGTTGAGAAGTTCGAGGAGAATGATATCTCTGGTGCTATCTTGATCACTTTGAAGTTTGAAGATCTCCGAGAACTCGACATTCCCTCCTTTGGACAACGGACTAAGGTCTGGAACGAGATACACGTACTGAGAGGTAGTGCGCCTAGCACACCCAAACCTCCGACTCCTATCGATGAAGCTATGTCACCATGTGTAGAGTTCGAGCGAGCAGAATTTCAGCGACCATCAAGACATACGTCCAGAAGAGAGCGGAATGGAGAGTGTGGCTCAGATGAGGAGCCCAGGCGTCGCAAGAGCTCTCGGAGACGACACCGAGCACGTGGCCCTGCAGATATCATCTCGCCCCTCGAATCTGTCTCGATCGTCGGCATTGAGCAACTCATGCCCAAACCTCACAAGTGCGCTAAAGGAGAGAACTGCTCGAAATGGAGGAAGCAACAGCGACTGATAGAGAATTTCAAAAAAGACCACCCCGTGAGCCCTGAAGGTGGATCTATCTGGATCGCTGGCGACCCAGGGAATCCACTCACCGCAGAAGCCGTTCGACCAGTATCTGATGCCGTACCCTCTGTCGTTGCTTCGTCCGATGTACTTGGTCCTTCTGTCCCTGCATTCCGCCATCTGGAAGAAGCCAGTCTACGCAATGTTCAACTTCGAGACCCTCAGGAGAATGTCAAGCAGTTCCTCCAGTTTCAGCACATGGATCCCAACCAATTGGCATGGTCCTCAGAGGCACCTCCCTCGCCTCCTTACGAGATGTTCCCAAATCTCCAGACAACAAATGGTCCCTCCAACTCGAAGCTTCACAACCTTCCTCGTCTCGCCATTCCGCCTCCTCGTCCAGTACAGCAGCAATATCCACCCAGGTCAGCAAGCGCCAATGCCTTCTCACCATACCGCATGGAAAGAATCGAGGCAATGTCCCCAGATCTTCGTAATGCAACTCAATCTCCAAACACGGCAGTCTACCGCTTCGGAACTCCCTTCTCTGAGATGGACATCCCAGTGACAGCAGTTCCCCTTGGTCCCGTTGCGCGAGATGCCTCGCAATCCGTTCCTCCCAACATGTCATATCGCCATGCACCAGCTCCTGCTCCTGCTCCTGCTCCACCGACCCGCACACATTCTCGCAGTTCCGCTCGTCGACCCTCATTCCCTATCATGTCCCGAGTTGACGAGAACATCTCCACCGCACCACCAACCCAAACCAGATTCCACGCCCACCAGATCCAGATTCCGACCCAAGCTCCTGTCCACCAAGGACATCAACACACAAACTCCTATCCCTGGTCACCTGTCACTCAGCCCGCCCAGCGAACAGCCGATGACATCTCAGCACAAGGCTGGATGAAGAAGCGCAAGACGAAGATGCTCCGCCACGAATGGCACGAGCACCACTTCACGCTCAAAGGCACCCGTCTCGCCATGCACAAGGATGCCAACGCGCTCGATACCCTCGAGTACATAGACGTTGATGACTACGCGATCGCATGCTCATCTGTCGCTTCGGGCTCGAAACTCAACGCAGCTTTCAAAGCGATGAACATCTCGCGCGGTAGCAAGGACAAGAAAGACGAGTCTGCATTTGCGTTCCAGCTTATCCCTGCCGTTATGGACAAGGCTCTGAAACTGAAGAAGAGAGAAAGCGCTATGGTTGCCAATGGATCTAGCGAGGGCAAGGACGCCGGTGCGAAGGCGAAGACGCATTACTTTGCGGTGAAGAGCAGAGATGAGCGCATTGATTGGATGAGAGAGTTGATGCTCGCGAAGGCGTTGAAGCAGAAGAGTGACGGATATGAAGTCAATTGCAATGGCAACATGATCTAAACTCCCCCTGCAAAAAGAAAAAAAAACTAAAACAACGAATCCCGTATTTCAGCAAGAAAGAAAGACAGAGAGAGTTGGGAACACTCATTCAGGAGGATGCAACCTTTATACCAGTTTGATTTCCTTTCATTTTTTTTTCCATTTCTAGCGAGCGGCATTTTGTGTGCAGGTTTCTTACATATTCCCTTCTCTACTTCGAGTAATGATTGAGCGAAATTTCGAGAGTACTTTCAGCGGGCGGCATCTATTGGGCGTTTGATATGTGATGGATGGATAGATATGCCGCTGGGCTACCCTACTCCTTTGCTTCGCTTGAAGTCGAAGAGGGGCTGGATTTGGGTTAAATAGGAAATTTGGGATATAGGACACTCGTTTTAAAGAATATGGTGGTTTAATTCGGAATATAATTGAGGATTGGAATCGAAGAGCCTTTGGAACTAAAGTCTTGTTGACTGTTTTTTGGTGACTGTGAACACTCCGTAAGCAAAGTCCTGTGTACAGTATTGAGAGCTTTGACAACATTTATATGTCGCCTCTGATATTACGGTGACATTGTTGCAGAGTTGAAGTATTGTACAGTAGTGATCTGAATTTGAGGAGAATGATCAGAGGCTTTTAAACAGAGATGAGAGTGCGTGGCCTTGAATAAAATTTCCGAACTTGATATCGCAGATGTGATCATGTGAATGAAATATCCTCCATGGCGTAAAACTCATGATCGAGCTTCCAAAGCTCACTCGAGGAGTTCGCATGGAAAGTAGGAAGGCTTCGTCTCAACACTGAAGCGCATGACATATCTAAGGTACCGTAGATTGACATAGAACTCTAGAGTTGAGCCTCACCAATGGAATATGTGTGCAAGCAATCGAGCCACAACGCACTGAAAAAAATAGTGTCAACTTGAACACTGGAAGGAAAGCCATGCCCATTGAGCCTATTCATATACATTCATACCCTTGCATGCCTGTCTATCTTTCTCGTACAATATAGTACACGTCCTGCATCCAAACCAAATGCCTATCCCAGTACGTCTGCTCTATCATGTTGCAAAATTTGGCTTCTTGGTGTGTGCTGGCCTGGCCCTCTCCTCCACCTTCGCCCAATCAACAGTATGCCACCAACTCTCCGCGAAACCCTTCTTGCCTCCGACTCCACCAGCACCCACGCCATAGTCCGCCAGGTAAACGTGCTCCCACATGTTGATACACAGAACAGGCGTTATGTCAATTCCTCCAGGAGCCAATTTCGTCTGGCTGAGTTGTCCAAAAGCACCCACTGTATTGACAGGGTCCTGTCTATTCAACCTCCGTATCGAATCTGACACGCTCTTGTCCTCGGTATTCATATCCACAGGCTGTTTTCTGTAATGTGCTCCAGGGAACGGCGAGCCCGCCAAGTATGTGCAGAGGATTGAATATTGCCCGGAGCGGTTCTTCATCAGCCAGACGAAGCCAGGGCCGAACATTGAGCTTGCCGTGGTGACGAACTCGCGTTGGAGAGTCTCGATGGAGCCGAATGACTTCTCTAGTTCGAGTTGGAGGGATTCGGGCATGGCTGTTGGCTCGGGAGACAGGGACTCGAAGAAGAAATGGTTGTTGAAGGCCATGGATGCGTAGTTGAAATGGGGAGCGGACATTGGGTCGCGAGCGTATTTGATGAGGATGTCTTTCGGTGCTTTAGATTCATAGTCGGTTCCTATGGGGTTTTAGCCATTGCCTCTTTGTGGTAGCCTTTCCACCAAGGATCAAGCTGATTCGATGTCTCTGCATGCGCCCTGTGTATGCTTAGGAGTCGAGATTTCTTACCAGCTACAAGCCTGTTGAGCTTCTCAACCATTAACCCTTGATACTGCGTCCATGCAATGTGAAAGCCGTCGGGCGAGAGCAGGCCTGGGATTCCATTGTTGAAATTAGGATTGATCTCCGGAACTGTCACTAGTGACCGGCGGAAGGAATTGAGGCAGAATCGCGCTCGCGGTAATATTGGTCGTAGCATGGTGGATATGTTGCAATAGGTCATTCAGTTACGACGAAGCTTGACCCAAAATATTTGGACTGAGTTGGATCCACTATTGCGGCCTCATTGGTGTGAGGCTCCCCTACAGCAAGGCTGCGAGCTTTGGATCCATGCCAGCATGCTTGGTAAGAGACGCAAAGTATCGACATATCTCTATTCTATATTAAGGAACGGTCTAATATGAATTACCAGACTTCAAATTAGCAATTTTTTCATTAAATCGTATACTTTGTCTTGATTTTGAACTATTCTGATCGTGACTATAACTAGCTCTCTAGAGGAAGTCCTGTAACAGACATTTTCAAGGACGTCTACTTTACAAACTCCTTCGACACGTCCGACTTTTGTTACCTGCTATTCAAGTGATTCCATTGCCATTGTTACATGCTGTTAGACTAATAAAATAATGTCAAGCTTTGATGTAGCCGAATCTGGTCCGTCTCGTGCTCAGCGCTAAAAGCTTGGACGAGAAACTGAAGGCGAGCTCCGATAAGCTTGGAGATGGAAACATCCACTCTTTGAATCATTGCCTTTGTCTCAACAGGCCGGACCCGTTATATGTGTGTTGCGGTACATATCTATCTAGAAAGAATGAAAATTCGACTTCACTCCTGCTGTATGCTGTTCTCAATAAGAGGACAAGACGTCTTCGAACCAGCTTGACAAATACAGGCAATCGCTTCCTGTGGCAAATCAAACGGATACCTCGACTAAGTACCTTTTACACGAAATCGAAATATCCTGCTCTATTCCCGTAAGCAAGAGCAATGGCAGACGGGTACAATAAAGATGTCGAAGCTTTTAGAGGGGAGGAGTATCCAATGCTTAAGGGTAGATAGATATGCCTCTGTACCGTATATGGAACTTCAAGCTGACCACGGATTGAAGATGCCATCTACCTCGATCATGCTGGGACAACCCTATATTGCAAGTCACTCTTGGAGCGATTCATGTCTGACATGATGTCGAATCTATACGGCAATCCTCATTCAGCTTCGCCCTCCTCCCAACTATCAACGAACAGAATCGAAGATGTCCGTTCGAAGGTATTGCAATTCTTCAATGCCGAACCTTCTGCATTTGACGTTGTGTTTACGGCAAACGCCACGGCCGGAATAAAACTTGTCATGGACGCTTTTCGGGGTACTGAACATGGATACAATTATGGATATCACCGGGATGCACATACAAGTCTCGTCGGCGTTCGGGAGAATGCCAGAGCGAGTCGGTGTCTCGACGATGAGGAAATAGAGAAGTGGCTTTCAGGGACAGAGTCGTTAGTAGCAGGCGACTTGGGATCAGCTATGAATTTGTTCGCATATCCAGCTCAGTCCAATATGGATGGAAGGAGGCTACCACTATCCTTGGTTGCACGGGCTCGAAATAGCTCTGAAATTGCGCCGACTTATACACTACTCGATGCTTCTGCTTTTGTTTCAACAGCTCAATTAGATTTGAGTAACGCAGCTACAGCTCCAGACTTTACTGTTCTGAGTTTTTACAAGATATTTGGCTTTCCTGATCTTGGCGCTCTCATTGTCCGAAAGGAATCTGGCGACATCTTGAAGCAACGGAAGTACTTTGGGGGTGGAACTGTCGATTTGGTAGTTTGCAGTAAGGAACAATGGCACGTGCCTAAAGGAGATTCGTTCCACGAGAGATTGGAAGATGGTACTCTTCCCGTTCACAGTATCCTGGCATTGGATGCTGCAATCGATGTACACAAAAGGCTGTATGGGCCCATGGACCGAATCGCTCAGCACACAGCATTCTTGGCGCAGAAATTATATGACAGTCTAGAGGCCCTTCGACATGCTAACTCAGAGCCTGTTTGCCAGCTTTATTCTCAAGAATTCGCCTCAGGAATACCTGTCAAGAATCAAGGACCTGTCGTTGCGTTCAACCTGCGAAATAGCAGTGGAGCCTGGATCAGTAATACTGAGTTCGAAAAGCTTGCTGCAGTCCGTAAATTCCACGTCAGAAGTGGTGGACTTTGCAGTCCAGGAGGCGTTGCTGCATGTTTGAATCTTGAGCCTTGGGAATTGCGAAAGAACTTCTCAGGTAGGTCGTACTCGACATATCCTTCTATCTGCTGGTAGAATTGGCTTTCATTTTCATTTCACAATTAAGGACAGCACTAATTATGGGGTATGCATACAGCGGGCTTCAGATGTGGTGCTGAGACAGACATATATTGTGGGAAGATCACAGGTGTCATTCGAGCGAGCATGGGTGCGATGTCAACGATAGGGGATGTCGACGCTTTTGTTGCTTTTATCAAAGAGTTTTACCAAGAAATTTCCACTCCTGCAGTTGTTGCAGGGGTTTCAAATGTGGAAGAGTCTGGTGAGTCATTTCCGTCCTCGTTTTCTATGAAAAGCACTCCTGCAAGGCCCTTGGAAGTTATGCTAATTCTCTTGTAGGTCACGTAATCGTGGAAAGCATTGCCATCTACCCTATCAAGAGCTGCGGTGGGCTTGATGTGCCACTAAAAACTGATTGGGAAGTGAGGCCGGAGGGTCTTGCTTGGGACAGAGAGTGGTGCCTCATTAATGAAGCTACCGGACAAGCATTGAGCCAAAAACGGCACCCACGTATGGCATTGATCCGACCTGCACTTGATTTTGACAGAGGTGTGCTACGAGTGCGATATGTTGGATCTCCCGATGAGATTACAGTGCCCCTATCGTCTAATCCGGGTTTATTCGAACCTGGAAGCGGCACGCAGCCAACGCGGGTCTGCGGAGATGCCATTGTTGCGCGTAAATACGCAAGTCCCGAAGTGAACAAGTTCTTCTCCAAAGTCCTAGATGTTCCTTGTGCCCTGGCTCGATTTCCGGCTGGCGGCTCAGGATTCAGCACACGCCACGCAAAGGCACATATGCAGAAACACCAAAAGAGTACATCTGATGCGTCCAAGGCAGCGCGGGTTGCAGGGACCTTAGATCCTCCAACCCCTCCAGATTCAGACACTGAAATTGTGAGACGGCCAATTCTCCTATCGAATGAAAGTCCTATCTTAATCATTACTCGAGCAAGTCTCGACGCACTTAATGGTCAAATTGTAGGAGTCGGTGGAAAGCCTGCACTTGCATCCGTCTTTCGAGCCAATATCGTCTTGAAATCTTCCCAGTCCGAGGGTCTAGATCCTTACAGCGAAGACGACTGGACCACTCTACAGATAGGAAAGCAGAAATTTCAGATGCTGGGCTCGTGTCGAAGATGCCATATGATATGCATTGACCAGGAAACAGCAGAGAAGAACGATCAACCGTTCGTGACTCTGGCAAAGACACGCAGGTTCGATTCAAAGATATTCTTCGGATCTCACATGTGCCATGTCCCATCTGAAGGCATATCGAAGACGAGCCAGTTTCCTACCATTCGAGTTGGTGATTCTGTAACGATAAATATGTAGAACACCGGAGGTTCTTCACAATAGATACCATTTGATCTTCACTTGCAAGTTTAGCGTACACACGGTTTGAGACTTTCGCCCCAACCTTTTGTCCCGTGAATCTTTAATCACTTGCGCATATCGTCTGCCATCTGTCCGGGTTGTGACACCAACAAGGTGCCTATTTTGGTTAAGACTCCAGACCTTTCCGGCGCGCAGCATTTTAGCTCGAAAAAGCAATGCGGAGAATGCTCGGGGTCTTCAACCCACGTCTTCAGCACCCAATGAGGGGTGCTTTGACCCCAGATATACTCATAAACTAGTATTGAGACCAATGGAATCTGGCGTGCGTCTAAACGTCATCGTAGTAATAAAAGAGCTTCATACCTCATACGTCCTCAAATAATTCCGTCTCGTCAAAAGTCGCAGTTTGTTTATACTTCACTTGCTACATTTACATATCCTGATATATAGATTTTCAGTTTTAAATTCTCAACTTTCAAAATGTCTACTGGTGTTGGCATGAGCTCTTGCTGTCTCTCTGGAGCAGTACATGACGGAACTCCTTCCGGGAAGGTTGAGACCATCGATAACTTGCAAACATATGTTGCAGCCCCCAAGGATGGCTCGAAGGCAAAGACAATTGTTTTCCTTGTAGACATTTTCGGCTGGGAATTCAAGAATGTCAGGCTCCTTGCGGACAACTATGCTAAGGCTGGCTTCTACTGCTACATCCCTGGTAAGCATCCTCTATTTTACTTGTCTTGACTTACCCTGAGGACTCTGTGAGCTTTGAATCAAATCCGAGACAATCTTTCACGATATCAAAGTTCGGAAAATGTTTCAAGACATGTATTGACAGTTGATTAGATGTACACCAGGGGGACTCCATCCCTATTGACTTCTTGAACTCTGTCGAGCCTCCACTCAAGACTCGCGAGCAGCTCACAATGATCGACAAGACCAAAGCTACCGCTACAGTCGGAACGACTCTCCCATCCTGGCTGTTGAAGCATCGAGAGGCAGTCTCCAAGCCTCTCATCGAGTCATTTATCGACACCGTCCGCAAAGTCCCCGGAACCGAAAAGGTCGGAGCCATCGGATTCTGCTGGGGTGGTCGCTACGCTATCCTCGCTGCTCACGGCAAAGTCGATGCTGCATACGCTTGCCATCCATCTTTGGTTGCCGTTCCAGGTGACTTCGAGGATGTCAGCAAGCCTCTTTCTCTTGCTGTCGGAGATTCGGATTCGCTTCTTGACAACAAGACTGTCGGTCAGATCCAAGAGGTTTTGGCGAAGAAGACCGGTCTTGCTCAGGAAGTCAAAATCTACGAGGACCAGATTCATGGATTTGCTCTTAGAAGTGATTGGAGCTCTGAGAAGGATAAGAAGGCTATGGATGATTCTGAGAAGCAGGGCGTTGAGTGGTTCAACAAGCACTTGGCTTAGAGGTCTTGTAGGATGACATGATTGAGCCCGTCTTATATCTTTATCGGAATGTAGAGTACAATCTACGTCATGATATTACCATGTATGTCATATTCGTTACCTTACGCTGTGACTATTCGAGCGTCCGTTCGTCTGTCTACTATGCAGCGATATGATCTGAAGAGCCGGAGCCAGGGCTGTGCAATTAATCCATCTGATCCTACTAATTTCACCTGAGTATTGGTCAATTTAGGATTGAAGTGGGCGACTCATGCAGCAAAAAAACTCACCGTGATAGGAGAAGTCATGAATTGGTGTTAGGAATTTACTCATGTATGGTTGCAGAATGGTTTTATCCTTCGAAATGAATCGAGTATGTACTTTCTGTTCGGGTAATATAGTCACATTGTTTCTGAGTATCGGTGAAGCAATCACACAAGACCGGCTCGTCAATGCGCGTACCTATGAGAGCTGCACCTTTACTGTACACCAGTATAGACGATTAAGAGTGGATGTGGATGAATGATGTCCCATACCTTCAACTTGGTCCCGTGGAGCTTCTCAAGGGGCCATATTCTTACTGCTTTGTTGGTTTTCAAGATTGACTGTTATTGTAGGTCCCTTCCCTTTCGAGCAGACATCTTCCTCAACCTTTCGAACTCACCTCCCCTCTTCCAACCCTACCTTACGAGACAACGAGAACCGCGCAAGACAACAACGATAAATTCCACTAACAACGGCATTCTCAGCCAGCATAGATCTCGCAAATATGAAAATCAACGCAATCTTTTGGGCCGTCGGCCTAATCTACTGCTTCCTTCTTGGTGTCTACGCCCAGGGAGGTGCAAACGCACCGGCCAGCAAGGAATCTGCTCCCAATCCAATTGCAAATGTGTATCCAATGGAGATTACCGGCACTCAAAACAGTTCAATCTTCGTAGGTGATTTGCCATTTCACGGGCTAAGGGTCTCACACTAGACAGGTTGTTCCCATTCCGTTCAAGCTTGCTCGATCGATCATTCCCAGCAAATGGGGAATCAACAAGAAGGCGTACTGCGAGTGTGAGTGCTTTCTCTTACTCTAGAATCAGTGATCTATTTCCTGAAAATCATAAAGCAATGCTGACAAACACTTTTTACAGTACTTCCAGGCTTTCCCATTGATTTCTATCCACTCGTGGTCAGAGCCAGCCTGGACCATGACGTTGGTATAAAGGCATACAACTTGACATTGGTACGAGCTCTTACTTCTGGAGTCGCAGATTCAAACGCTAACAAGAGATCTCTGCAGGCCGATTTTCAGGTATGTGGCGTCTTCCGTGTGTGAAGTCACTCTCTGACATTCCAAAGCTTTTCCATACCACATTCCCATTCGTCGACTTCCTCGGTGATGGATATTCAAGCTTTGTTTACAAACAATACCTACCCCTCACGACCACAAACATAATCGGTTTGAGTAAGAGTTCTTCCCGGTGTTTCGTCGCTTCTCAGGCGACAATAATTATAAGAGACGTGTTAACGAGGTGGATAGACGCAACACAAGACTATGGAATAAAGTCGATACCAGCTACTTTCCGCCCGAACCTCGAGGCGTATGCATACGTAGCGTCCGACAGAAAATCTCACTCTCACTCTGCTGAGCAATATATGGATGTTTTTTCCGAGTCCAAGCCACATCCGATCCCACAAGCTGCTGTTAAGTTCACTTCAATCAAGAACGTTGCACCATGGCCCTTTAATTTGTAAGATGCCAATGTCCGCTACATATACAATTTATATTGACAAGTTACCGCAGTTACGTCAATGTCACAAATCAGGTTGGTCACTTTAGATCTCTTTGAGAATACGCCAGAGCTTCCTCAACTTTTGAAATTCTAGCTTTGAGAAGGTCGCGACTAACGTCTGAGTAGCCTACATCCGGGAATGGTAACGCTTGCGATCAACAGATCTTCATATAGTGCGTATCCCCTCAACTCTTTACCTACATCCTTATCCATGATTCCAACCCATGCACTTCTTGCATCGTTTCTGAAGAGCGATGATACTGATGCGTGTGTCTCTCCACAGTAATACAACAATTTCTACTGGTGCGAACGCTCCTCAAGGTGTGAAAGGATCTGTCACTCTGAATACTCCCTTGCTCCCAAAAGACTCTATTTTCCCCAGCGTCTACGGAGTTCGCGTCGATGCAGCTTTCATTGAAATCGTAACAGTTCCATGTGATAAGCTCAAGGGATATCATGGTACTGGGCCAGGCGACCGTGGAAACGGCAGTGAGTGAAGTCGTGAGATTCAGACGAGAATTCTCAACTCCGATGGCTGATGGAATTTGGTTGGCAAAGAAGGTCATGGAATGTCGAGCAGTCATTGCAATATTGCTCAAAATAACATTTTCGAGAATGCTGGTCTCATTAACATCACCAAGGACTATTATCATGAAAATGAGCTCACGATATACACCCACGATTCGCAATGTTCTCATACCTTTTTCTGAGCTTGATTAACCTTTTAGAGTTTCTTGATATTTTGGCATTCCAGAATTGTGGTCTGTTTACCCCAGGATTTCGCTTAATTTTGAATTTATCTGCAAGCATCAAACCAACCTTTATCTGCAGCCTCTCTTCGATTTAAGACCAGGTTGCTCAGGACTAACCTTCGATCTGATTATTGGGGAGTTCATCGCCATCTGAAGATGTTCCTCGGCAATCTGAAGTGTTCTTGCATGCCCAGTTAATTCCCTCCTGAGACATTGGTGATGCTCGCAAGCCGGAAAGCCAGATCAAGTGACGATATCTTGGGCTTTACAACGATGAAATACTCTTCCAAGAATTTGAGTGCAATTCTGAGATGTTCTTCTTGGTCTAAGGATTAAGGATACCATCTCGAAATTGATGTAGTTTCCCGATGGAGCCTCCGGCTTGGGGTTCTCGACCTTGTGACAACCATGGATGATGAACCCGATTTAGCTTGCTTCAAGAAGTATTGTTAGGTATTTGGTCAGTTTTAATATGTGTGAGCATTGTTTGATATGTTCTCTGTCATAGTTCTCCATCCTAACTTCCAATTTACCGGGCTGGACTTTGTACTAGTACGGCGCTAGGCCGGCTCCTTATAGCACACTACGCACATTTCACGGCGCCGCGAACTTGAGATGGCCTACGTTAGAGGAAAGCGCAGGGGTTAAAATAACCGTTCAGTGACTATTAGCTGACGATTCCCACTTTGAACTGTCTTTTTTGGAAGGAATCACCAGGAGACGGGTCTATAATAATTCAGAGTAAAGAAGGATCTTACTATAGAATGATTCAGAGCGAGGAATAGTTATAGAATGCTACTAGATAGTAGATACGGGGCAAGGATAAAACTCTCCCCCTTCGACTGCTCTAGTCTAGGTACTAGCTTTGCTCACCTAGATCAAACTTTTACTTAATCGACCGAATATCGACTCCTTTTAATAACTGCGTTGAAGTTGAGAGGTTCATCTTGATACCGAGTATTGAGCTACTACTCTAGATTTCTACTTCGTCTACTCGATCAGGAAGTGACGATGGAGCCCTTTTTCGGAATCCCGTCTCCTAGTGATTCCTTCTTTCTTACTCGGTTCAAAGTCGGAACCGTCCTTTGACCGTCCTCTGACTATTCCCTGCCATTCAAATAGCCCTGCCGTTGTCTCTAAGGTACACTTTCTTCACAACGTATATGTGGAAATCTCTCAACTTTGATTATATCTTGCTCTAGAACACAGGTCGAAATCGATATTCAAACACTACAAAATCACCTGTCGTACAACATGCCGAATTGTTAGCGGTGAATTCCCAGAAAGTCATATTGAACGACCAATACAAGACTAAGCTCTCCAAGTCTTACCTCTCTGTGACTTAAACTAAGTCTAATGGTGCCGCCACTCGTCATAGATTGTCTCTCGTGGAAGGCGGCTAATCCAGGACAGCCGCGAACAGGTAAGCTCCATGTACCCTTTCGAGAATTTAACAAGCTTATGTTGGATCAGTATTGAAGAGGAGACAAGATAATTATGTAGACCACGAATTCCGTATCCTTTATTCGGCGTCGGAAGTCCCAGTGGAAGCTGCCCCGGGATCATGTCCGGAAGATGCACCAGTCCTGGCTGACGAATCCACAACTACCACGTCTAATTTCCACCTGCTCGACCTACCTACAGAGATTATTCTGAAAATTTGTAAGGATCATTCAGACATTGTTTCCAACACTTGCTTGGGTCTTACCTGCAAGTCGCTTTTCGATATCACAGAAGATCTATACCTATATCCAGTTAATCTGCATATGCGCTCGAGTCGCGGATCGACCAGAATATATCGAGGTGTCCCAATTACCACGATTGATAAGGTCTGTCTTGGGCATTTACTAACTGACTGGATGGCTCCCAAATATCAATTTGACCACGCATGGGGAAAGTTTTTGCAAAAGAGAACTGGTGTCGATAATAAGGCTGAGATTGAGAGAAAATGGAGGCAGAAGGAATCGTGGGATAGAATCAGATTAGTAACCGATGATATGGGCGCTCATATTGCTTATGAGTTCGAAGAGTTTGGCGGAGGGGTTTGAAGGAGAGACACACTATTGAAAGGACTAGATGATCTCAGGAGACTGTCGTGTGGAAGGGGACATTTGATTGCCAGTCAGCTTCGATGTGTAGAGGAACGGTCAGCTGTATTTTATGGTCAAGAGGAGGGAGTGGAGACTTTGGGTTCATCTCTTGCCTCAAAATAAAGCTGAGTAGCCAAAGAATTCGAAAAAGTTACTTAATAAAGATAGCAAATGCGGAACTCCTCGAATTGCTTTATCCCCATGCTGTGGTTCTTAGGGACGAACGTCGGGACGTTCTTCAGCATCACTTTAACAGAGCAAAATAAAGAGATGAAAGCATTGTTTACAGAATGCAGATGTTGTTTCGATTACCGCCATCGATTCCATAAACTGTTTTTTTTAACCATATCAGGAATATAAATCTTGGGTATGTTACTCAATTTTGGTCCTCATTGCTGTCTCAGATTGTAGGTACGGTTTCCGATAAAAGGAGTTAGCTTTTGGCGAGGTTTGCAGTCGGCATGATAGATTGCAATTTATCTCTTCATATTGATAATAAATGAACATCTGTACAAGCTCTACCAATTCTTACCAGTTTACCGACGTGAGAAAGTAAAGGGTCCCCCGAGTATATTCGTGCCTCGCATACCAGGCCTCAGATTTAAACGACACCTCGCGGCTTCCAGAGCTTCAACATCATAACTGCACCCCTCCACAACTCCTTAAACACCGCAACCATGGCGCCCTCAATGTCTCTTTTTGCCGTGAACGCGATTCTGATCCTCAATTCCGAAGATGGCTCCCGCGTTTTCGCAAAATACTACAATGCGCCTCACCACACAACTGCCGGGCACGCATCAAGTACAGTGCTCCCTCTAACCCCCTCCAAAATCATAGCTTTCGCGCCCAAGATAGAAGCGAACACTGCTAATACATATGGGCATTTTAGATCCTCCTTCATCTCCCTACCCAGACGTGAAAGCCCAGAAAGCCTTCGAGAAAGGCCTCCTCGAGAAGACAGCCAAGCAGACCGCGGACATCATCCTCTACGATAACCGGATTGTGCTATACAAAAGCGAGAGCGATATCATGATGTATGTCGTTGGTGGTGTGGATGAGAACGAGATTATGCTATACAATGTCATCTTGGCTATGCGCGATTCATTGCATTTGCTATTCAAGTAGGTTCTCCTACCCTAAGCACATCCTGCCTTGACTGGAGGGAAATATTGCCACGCGGAAATAGAGGTACGATTCCGACAAGAGACAGCATGGCTGATTGGGTTCTGTCATAGGCAGTCAGTAGACAAGCGTACTATCATCGAGAACTACGACTTAGTCTCCCTCGCACTTGACGAGATCGTCGATGATGGAATCATCCTCGAAACAGACCCTACGATCATCGTACAACGTGTCAGCAGAGCACCCACGCAAGACGTCACACAATTGAAGGGAATCGATCTCAGCGAGCAGGGAATGAACAATTTGGCGCAGTTTGGAAAGGCGAAGTTGGGAGATTGGTTGAGGCAGGGGTTGTGATGGCGTGTACTGGATCATTCGATCGATGTTGGGCACGGGAGGCTTCATCCTGCGGGCTGAGAGATACGAAATGACAACATTTGGGGTTCCGTCTGCCTTGACAGTGCGCCGCATTTTAAAGCGAGATGATCGCATTGCGGGCTTGGGATACAAAGCAGCAGAAAGCTCTGGAGTTTATTTGGAGTTATGGGCATGTTTACCTTAGGGTAGGAGTTGAAAAAGACCTGACATCCCTCCTGAATTTAGAATATTCGAGGAAACTGTTAACTTGGGAAGTCCTTTTCTAACTTGGATGAGTCATCTTGCGCGGATCTATGTCTCCATTTTCTAAGATTCGATCTTGTAAGCTGCTTTACGGAGTCTGTTCATAACCGCTGCAGCGATGTCGCCCTCATCCTCTATACCTTCCACATACACAACGTCTACACCCTGGAGGTCAAGTTCTCGCAGTGCAGAGAAGAGTCCATGGGCAATAGCTTTCGTATCCTTGCCCAACGAGATAGCGATGACATCTGCAAGTTTCCGGCCACTGATTCCGTCGTGCTGGGAGCTCCACTTCTCCATGAATAGCTCACCTTGTTTCATGCTGAAGGAGTTGCTTGAAGACAGTACCCTTGGTTCCCGGATTACACTGCCTTGAACGCTGGACATTCCTTCACAGATCTGCGCCCATTCTCCCCAGTTCTTGGTATTCACAATACCAATTTTAAGCGACTGACCTAGGCCTTCATATTCCAGATGCTCTGTTTCCTGCTTCTGAGCTTGCGAAATCAGAATAATCTCATCTGCAAGGCCGTTTCTAGCGACATTACTAGCTGTGGCTTCGTAGAGAATGACTCTGGCCTTTGGGCTGTAATGCTTGTACTTCATGCCTGGAGCGCGCGGGGCATGTGAAGATCCTTCCTCACTGGCATCTTTGTAGCCCTTCACCACTCTAGCCCAGCCTTCACATTCGCGAATCCGATCGATGCTCACTCCACCGGGTCGTAGTACAACAGGAGGATCGCAAAGTCCATCCACAACAGTACTTTCCACGCCAACTAGACATGGGCCACCATCAAGTATGATCTCAATCTTCCCGTCTAAATCATGTCGAACGTGTTCGGCTGTCGTAGGAGAAGGCTTTGTAGAAGCGTTTGCGGAAGGCGCAGCGAGCGGAACTCCAGCGAGATTAATGAGCGACAATGCGAGAGGTGAGTCTGGCATTCTCGCACCGAAGGTGGGTAAGCCAGCTGTGACTTCTGGTGCCAGCTTGCTGGGTTTTGGGTTTGGTAGGAGTATTGTGAGAGGGCCTGGCCAGAACTTCTCGATCAAAGGCTTGTAGATCGCTGGTATTGGGTCGTTCGAAGTCACATTTCCATTCGGGCTTTCGGCTGGTATAATCAAGCTTCGCAACATCGTCAAATCGCAGACATGAATGATCAATGGGTTGTCCGATGGCCGACCCTTCGCTTTGTATATTCCCTTAACAGCCTCACTCCTCGTGGCATCTGCCCCTAGTCCATAAACCGTCTCCGTTGGAAACCCGACGGGTATCTTGCCATCTCGCAGATATCTTGCTGCTTCTTGCAGTGGCTCAAGGTCCTTCGTGTCGGTTGGTAGTTCCCATGTCTCGAGGGTGTTCCCGTCTTGGAATTTCCCCAAATTACCGATATTGACGCGCAGGACGCGGCATTCTTCGATCGTTCCGTTGGTATTAATAACCATTTTGTAAAATCCTTTGGATATGTGCTTCGCCAAAGCTGGACGAGCTGGAAAAGCCAGTGTGTCTATTACCGTATCTTGCGACTTCTACGCTTGAATGAACCTGTGAATAATTTTCGGGGTGTGCTGTACATTCTCACACTTTTATGTATCAGAGAGCTATTTCGTTATGAGGCATAGACTTTGGCTCGGAAGGTGGGTTGTAGGACGGGGACGATGACTCGAACTGGATTAAATTTTGGTGTCTCCTGCAAGGCTACTACCTAGGTAAGATACAGTGTGTTAGCGCGAGGCTGATCTGTGGATCCTCGCTTAGATTCAAGCCCAACGTCAAGCGAATGACATTGGACGACATCCTCCAACGTACAACACAACCTGATCATGGATTTCTCATCACTTCTTTGCAACTTACAGAGTCTGATGGGGTTCCGCAAGTCAGACGCTCAAAGGGCTAGAAACAGGTCAGACTTTCGGGCTGACGGGTTCTAAACTTCTAGAGTCTGACCTTGCCAATATAGTTTGTATAGCTGGAGGAATGACTGAACGCATCCATGTGGGTAGACAAGCGTTCAACATCCATATGGTGAATGAGAAGTGTGGACTGGATCACTTTCAATGTCGTCTACAGTCGGAGCGATTGCGTGACTTATGGAGAAGTTCATCCCTGAACTTGGCGATAAAGGAAGCCCACGAGAGATTCTTCCCGGAAGAGGAGGATAAGGAGTTCGGTAATGACCTCGCATTATTTTCCCCGACCGCTTCCCTTTCAGATGCTACTTGCGATATGGTAAGTACGAAATCAAGGGCCTATGCGAGTCACGAAACGATGCTCTTTTCACCCGCGAGCCTTTTCGAGATTCAGCCCAGGTATTGCCACAATCTGGCCGTGTTTGATGACCAAGTCACATTGGCTCGTATTTGACTCGATCTAGAACCAGCATAATATCACTTTTCACAGTTCAGACTGCTCCACCAAGAGGACGTGGTTGCTGATCGAGCACGGCCACTTCTAGGGCTCCACTTGATCTTAGGGGATCACGGTGCCAAAGACACGGTCAATGGACAGGCAAGACTTGGAAATGGTCTCGATGATGCGGAACCCACATTGATGCATCCAGCGGTGGAGGCGATGCTGTAAGGCAATTGAAATTTCGTGTCCGCTAGCTTTCGATCAAGTCGGGTGCGGGATATCTGAAGCTTACTTGGTCTATTTCGATCTCTTTCTCTGTTTCTCGGTACACCTTTGCTGGTTCCTTGTAGCATGTCTCTTTCGCAAATCTTTGTGTACGAAACAAGATGGGGAGCGTGGTCGGCCATTGATGTGTCTTAAAGGATCTCTCTACTTGCAAAATTCATTATCAATATTTTCTGTCATTCAAAAACCTTCTGCTTTCATGTATTGCACAATCTCTTAAAAGGAGGATTCTTGTTCGTGCGCGAAAATTCGAATAAGGGTTGAAAACACGTACCAATCCATGGTGCAGATCCTTCTTTCTTGTAAAATTTGTGCTTACATCGCGGAAAACCGACAGTCTTTTGCTTCAGAACTGCTATATTAGGGGCGCCTCGCAGCTGAGAAGTGATGGCAAGAGGCAAGAAATGGCCAGAGGTAGCTACGAATTATGATGAAATCCTTCACTTTCACTTGACTTCTGGCATCATATTTTGTTCTTTGACTAATGATCGATTTCCTCGCGCCCTGCTCCCCTTCCTAATCGCCTGGAAGAACAATTTTTGTCTTTTCTTTCATTGGGTTTGTTAGAAGCTGTAAAAGCGTTCACCTTTGGGCATCTCTAGAGCTGAAAGTTGTTGGAGAGTGAATCATTTCCCAGGCCATACAATTGTTTCAACTTGGCGCCCCATCCAACCAACGTTACATTTCAGCCTCTCTTCCTGTCGAGATTTGAACCAGCGCAGAAGCAAGGCCTGGTCATGTCAGAATTCAGACCGCTAAAAATGCAAGGTCTGCTCGCTGACCCAGAGTCTACGGTACCAGAAGTGGTGAAGGTCGGAAAGACAATCGCAATCTATGATCTTGTAGTACGTATCACTCGAAATATCGTTCCAGGTCCCTTTTGAATTCGATTCAGGATTGTAGTACCAATACTTCTTTTCTCCAAGGCCGATACTGATATTGCTTACTACAGTGGCGTAGTAGTGATGGAATGTTGGGCCCGACTAATGTCAGAGGTTACGCAAACAAAAGCATCAGGATCAACCGTTTCGAAACCGAACGCTATCGAGAGTACAAAGCCTACTTCATCTATGATGTGGAGTCTGAGTACGGCAGGGACACACTCATCAACGAGTACAATTGCCTGGGTTCAGCAGATGAATACTTCTTCTCCGATTTCACCTTCCTGAAGCAAGGAGAGCATTCCGAGATGGAGAAACCGCGATTTTTCTTCCCCGAACCCCCAGTTCAAGATTCTGATAGATCTCCGTTCATGGGCTTGAGCATGATTCTCAGGAATACGCCGGAGCTGCAGACTGTCGTTGCTGGATGGGCGAAGAGAAGATCTTCGAGAAGCTGGAGAAGTGAGCCTGCGGAGTTGGATGATAAGGAATATGAGAGCTTATCGGATCCGACTGGATATGCGAAGAGGGTGCAGAAGCATGTGGTTTTTGATTATTGGTTTCGAAAAGCTTAATGGTGTGAGCACATAAGACTGGCACATGCCGGAGTGGTAGGGGGCTTTGATTTCTTGAAGCACATATTCTTGCTCCATTCGCGATGGTTTCCAACTTTCCAAGGTACGCTAGTTGCTTTTGTTTGCTGGCGGCTTTAACAGCATAAAGAAATAAATGACTTTGCCGTTAATCACGAATCCTTAGGAGAAAACCGTATGAGCTCAGATATAGAGCTTAAGCGGCTCCTTAGGGCCAACCGGGATTTTAATGTCTACATGGTGATTTGAATCCATTCTAAATTGAGGTGACTTTATTAAAGTCATTTGAATTCCATGAAATCATCAGACGATGCAAATTATGCTCGATCGTTCCTTCCATTATTGCGTGCCATCGCGTACTCGGTGGTAGTTTTACTTTTCTCAGCTCAAGTCGTAGCCAGTCCTACAACTTCTACAATCTGCAATTTCAATAATCCTTCATCACAATAGATCCTAATCCCAACGATTCTTGGAACACAGAGATGACCGACAGAGCTGCAAGCCCAGTCAAGAACCCCATCAAAGCACAAGTGCCAGGAATGATGAGCAGTTTGGAAGGCTTGTGAGGAAGCTCAAAGAGGAAGGTGAAGCCATCGCGATCTACGATGTCATTTGGACCTCTGTCGCCAAAGGTCACGATAGCCTCGCTGTGTATACAGATTATCAAGGAGAGTCTATCTATATTCTTGCTTTTCCGCGAGGATTTAGCCACACAAAGCGATACAAAGCTATCTACTACGGTGGCCACACATTGAAGGCTATCTACAGTAAGTCATCCTGGTTTCTTTCGAGGGAGAGAAATCTAGATTGAGCTAAGGTTGCGTAGGCTGCAAGCCCGGCAAGGGAATCAATACTTTTGAGATTTCAAGCTACACTGTACAAATGACGCCATGAGAGCACACTTCAGTCCCAATCCACTTGATTTCAAATTCATAGATCGCATTGGGAGCTCGGTAAGTCCGTAGTGAGGATCATCACCTTTGCCCTCTGACGTTTTGAGTCTAGTCAGACTTATACAGGCCGCTATTAACGGATATCGTCGATTAGGTGAAAGGAGACCCTTTCCTTGCTTTAACTCAACATGTCAGTGGTGGTGAAGGAGGTGTCTTTCGCAGTTGGGCAAAGCGTCGAAATCACGATGATGAGGTCGCCTCGCAGTTGACAGATCTGGATGTCAGCGACTTCATAAACCTCATTTCACAGAAGGGAGGACTGGAAAAGTGGGTTGGGATCATGACTGAGGGGAAAGAAAGAAATTGGTTCCAGTACGGAAGAGGGTAGGATTCTGCTGGGCATAAAACTAGTTGGAAGGGATCGCAACAATCAAATTATCGTTAAAAAAGAAGTACTGTACCCAAAATTCTACCGGGACATCCAAAAGTTACCAAGTCGGAGTTGCAAGGTAAATTCGTGATTTTAGATGACCAGAATGAATGTTCTAGGAAGTCTTCATGACGCTGAATTTTGATAGCTATCTGATCCGTAGCCACACCAAAGATGGTTTTACTAATCAGCTTAACGCATCCCACTCAAAATCACGAGATTGCTGTATGACCTTATAAATGCCGCGAAATTATTTTATGGCATTACCAAAGTATTATACTACAGTCATAAATATCATTCTGAACTTGATCGATCCACCAACCAAACAAACACCATGTGCCGGAAGCGACCCATATTTGCCCCAGGAGTCCATCGATGGGAACAGGATGGGGCCGTTCAACCTCAATAGGAAGACCCTCAAACATCATCCTCAATAGGAACAGCCACAACCTTTCCTAATTTGAGACTTATACATTCTCTTCGAAATCTATATGACTTCGCTCAGAAGCTCTTTCCTCTTCCTTTTCCTAAAGCCAACCGACGAGTTGTCTCGATTTGAGGCGTGTCTGGTCAAGATGGCAAGCCTCCCCCAGGTTAGTACACCGTTCCCAAAGTCCCAAGTTTACAAAACATTGTCTTGTCCTTTGGAATGACTCAAATACCCTTCTTGAATTGCCTATCTCTCTTCTATGATGACAGACAAAAGTTGTAACTTTTGCTAATGTGAATGATTGAACAGATGGTACCGGAGTGCGACTCTACCGGAAGACGATACGCGGCCAAGCGCATCCTTAACTACCCGTACTTCGACCCTCGGAAACTCTGGTAGTGATACTGACTCTGATACCGAGCCTGATGCTGTTGTTGATGCCGTTTATGACGTTGTCTGTAAGTACTTCTTGATGTTTACCTACTTACAAAGTTTCTGATTTATCATTCAGGGATCGCTACTGAAGGCATCCCTTTCGTCAATTTCAAGACCCAAAGGACTATGACTTTCAAGCACATTGAAGAAGCCGTTTGTCACACCTCTTCAAAAATTTCATTGGGTTAGTACTGAGTACCCATCTAGCCTTCCGCAACATTCCCGTTCGGCGCTACAAATGCTACCTCTCACTCTGGAATTACAAGTCCGTATCAGCGTGCATCCGCACGTCCAACAATAAGGCGTATTCCGACTTCAAGCAGGAGCAGAGAAATCGCAAAATGAAGTCCAGCCTGCCAGTCACGGAACCGATGGAATTTGGCATGGTACGTATTGTGGTGGAACCAGATGTTGAAAATCCAAAGCGAGATTTTGTTGTTGCACTGTTACATTTTTCCCAACGCAAGTCCACGAGAAAAATGCCCATAAGACTATGCGGTATACAGGATTAGTTACTGCGGATCCATCTGAAGGAACTTGAGCACTTTTTGTAAACGCGTTGTTGTATTGTTGAGGATAATACATATTTGTACAGCGCGCTTCATCCATCCCGAATCCCCTCGTCCCTTCGCAGCCCTCCATTTCTTTCTCAAATCATCCTGCCCAACACTCCACCACTTCTCATGCAAACTCACCACTCCAGCCTCTAAATCCTTCGCATTCGGCCACCTCGCACTCCAAATCGAATCCTCTACCCAAGGCATAGGCCCATCCCTCCTAAATTCATAACTCAGCAAACTCTGCTCCATCGTGAATGGATCGAAGCGTCTCCAGTGCTGCATCACAGACATCAAATAAGCCAACATGTCGGGAGACGGAGCCGCGAGCCAGAAGCCGGCTGAGAAGACTTTAGTGGGTGTTGGAGGGTACCGATTGTCGCGTTCGCCGGCTAAGGCATTGTAGGAACGTGCAGTGAAGAGGTACTGCGCGGGGAGGAGAGCTTCATCGGATTTGATTTGTCGCGTAAGATTTCCTAGAGTTTCGGCCGGACGTTGGACCATTGCCTCGGCGAAGATGGCATCGATTGGGTGCTCGATTAGAGTGTCTGAGTCTATGAAGAGGATTCGCTCGTACTCTACCATTTCTAAGCTGCGAAGTCTGAAGTCATCGTTAGTAAATGTCATTCTGGGAAGAGATCTCTTTAGATGAGACGACCGTGACCTTTCCAGAACTAAGACTATCCCAGAGTGGCAAGATAGTGTACTTACTTGGTAAACTGATCCTTCTACTTCGTGACTCCCGTCCTGACCCACCACGGCGTCTTTCCATCCTCAACAACAACAATCTTCGCTCCATTCCTCTCCAATCTCCTCCTCTTCTCCACGGAAACAGCCTTTGTAACAACAACCATGAATACCACATCATTCCTGACCATCCTTGTCTTCGGTGCGATCTCCCTCTGATAATGCAACGTCCTCACGCCAACGAAATAATTGTCTACAGAATTCTCATCGCCGAGGTGGTTCTCACATAGGAACGTCGCTACAGCCACACAAGAAGAGTTATCTGTTGTTTTGAGAAGACCATGTAAAGGATCACATTCGGGAGGTGAATCCCAGAACGTGAATTTGAGGCAGTAGAGGATTGTTATAAAGACGACGACGATGGAAGTCCGCTGAGCTTTGCGCTCTGGGACCTCATTTCATGATGAGTTCGGCTTTGTTTTCTCTCGGTTGTTAGCGCCACATCTGAATGTTGTTGAGTTAAATTTGATCCTTGTGCCGAAAAAACAAGAAGGCCACAAAGCCAAGAAATTCCACTTAGTAATGCTTGACGTAAGGTAAAGGAAGGTGATATTGTCAGCCTCGGCGTGCATTAGCAAGGCGCAGTATTCAGTGAGAGGCAAATCTGGGGAAGCAGCAATGACCCAATTTACCTGGTTGGCGGCTGCGGTAACCCAATTAGGTATTTGCTTGTACTTCGCACGAACATTCTTGGGCCAGTCCTCGAAATTAGAAAGTCTGACCGTAATCGACCAATTGGATTCTGGATTCACCAGTCTCTCAACCTTCTCGAGTTTGAATGTTCGTTTCAACAGGGGTCTACATGACCGACGCTTGATTGAAAGAGGAGTATTAAGAGGTCACTATTCGCGGTTGATTTTGTACACGCAATAATGTACCTATGTATCTTTGCGCCTATAAACTCAATGAATCCGAATGTCTTCGAACAAATAAGGTAATTTAGTAGAATAAAGGTGTGTTTGTAACGGAACTTCGATGGGCACGATTAAGTCACTTGGACCGTGCGAATCAACATTGCTCCCAATTTTGCCGCAGAAATCGACTTTATTCTGGATATCATACGTTACGTGCTGGAACTGTCGCTCAAATCCTACAATCTCTAAACGCTCTTTCAATGTTGTGTGGACATATGCCATGGGGATCTACCCTCTTACTAACATCCTCGCCCGCTTTCGCTCTTCTTCATTCAGCACCCAAGCCATCTCCTCGTCGCCTTCTTCTTCGGCTTCATTAATTGCTTCCCATTCTTCTTCTTCCATATTAACGAGCATCGAAATCTGGGCAACTCTAGCAAAAGAGTCGCGAATACCGTATCGACCTCCTCGAGCGACGGCACTGATGATGCCGGAGAAGTCACGCTCCATTCTCTGCGCACCGAGGGCATTGATCTTCCCAGAGAATCCCCAGATACGTTTCTCGAGTACCTTAGAAAGGTACTTCGCTGTCGAATCTAGAAGAGAGGCGAATGATTTTGGCGTCATGATCCGTTGGATGGGCTTCATAAGCTGGTCCCAGCTATGCTCAAATCTTCTCGCGACTAAGTCATTGAGGATCTCTTGATCTTCATCTGTGTCGTTGTTTCTGGCGATCTCAATGAGGTCTTCTTCTGTGAGAGAGTAGTCCACGTCACGCAGCGTTTCGGACATCACTGGCCGTAATCGAGGCTTAACTACTCGCTCAAACATGACTTGAAGCCCGTCTGCAACGAGCTCCGAGGTCTTTGAGGCGAAGCTTGAGTTCAGATTTTCAAGGGCGCTCTTGACGAAGGTAGAGTCATGCCCGAATGGAAACATTTCATCGAGCGGATTTGGTCCCTTGCCGCCATTTGGCAACTCTGCGGGAGTCAGTCGACCAGTGACGATACGAGACAAATATTCAGCTGCAAGTTCCAGCGAGTTAATGAGCACAATGAAGGCGATGATCTTGTCTTCAGGAGGAAAGCCACCTTGCATGACGGCCTTGGGATATGACTCGTCTCGCATTTTCCTTTGTATCATACCAATAAAGTCCGAGCCGAGCACTCTGCTGACAGTAGGGACTACCGAAGCAATAACCTCTCGAAGTGATGTCGCAAGCGAACGTTGCAGGACGGTATTGACAATATACATGACATCGTCCACAGCAGAAATGATAAAGGGGGCGTTGCCCTCGAAAGGTTTCGAATGATGAAGAGTGAGTCCTGTAGGAGACTCGTCTAGTTGGAATGCTTTCTCCACGGATCGCCTGAAGAAAAACGTAGACATGATATTGAAGGGCGTTATGAGTCGAGCCGAAACTTTACGACTCAATGCAGACTTGTTGAGCAATTCGGGCATGACCAGTAACTCTTCGGGACTTTCTTCCGGGTCCTGCGAAATCTTAGATATGGCCTGTAGCAGAACCGCTTTTGGCGCACTCACTCTACACTTGCCGGCCAAAAATCGCGAGTACATTGACCAGCGGCCCAACATCATCGCAGTTTCATTCAGAAGTCCGTCAATTTCCTTCATGTCGACGCCTTCGTCTTCACTGACTCTCCCATTGGTGGCGCCCCCAACAGCTGGTGAATTTGTCCTTGAGATACCCATATTCTTTTGTGCTGGTAAGAAACTGTGTACCAAGAAGGAAAACGGATAGCTTTTCACATCCGTTAATCGTCTGTCCACGCTCCTTTCGTCGCCCCACATGTCTAACACAATCCCGCCCTGCACGTCAGCTTCCACTTGTAGTCGTTCAATGACTTTGACCATCTTTCCTTGGCCATAATGTCTTTCAACGAGTCCTCCGTGGCCGTCTACAATCTGCGCAATGTGTTCAAATAGTCGCGTCAGGGCATTCGCGTAGAAGAAAGCGTCTTTCCCAGCGCTCCCCTTTGTCCCCTCACGTAGACTTCCTCTAGCTCTTGCAGCAACTCCCTGGCAGACGTATTTCCCATAGACTTCCAATCCAGTATCCTCTCTCCCAATTAAGGGAAACAGCTTGAAGAATCGTGTAATTTTGCTTCCGTCGCCCTCCTCTGCTGCCTTCTCGAACTCTCGTAGAAAGAGCCCACATAAAGATTCCTTCGCATTCTCAAGAGTGATACTTGGGGCATCCGGAACCTCAACACTCGGGACTATAGTGGCAGCAAAGTTCCCCTCGATAATTGAATTGGGAATCTTGGAAGCCCGAGCGATATACCCCGCAGCAGCTTCCCAGTCCTGTGGTGCGCCCATAGATCCAACAACGCCTTGAACACATGCCTTTAGCTCAGCAACTTGCTCTACAACGCCCAGTGTCTCTTCTACACGCTTCTTCTCAAGGTCAAGCTCCTTGACCTTGCTGGAGAGTTGGGACGCCGTGCCCGCAGCAGAATCGAGCATGACATTGCTGATATCTCTAGTATGTATAACCTGGGTTCCCAGATGCGCGCGTAAGAGATCTAAGCGGCCCAGCTCCCGGGAAAGATCTGCTTGGGAGGATATGAGGGCCTGCAGACGCGAGGTAATTGCTGCATCGCGGGTGTGGAGGGCGGAGAGAGAAGCACGGATGGAAGCTAGGGAGGAAGATTCGTAGATGCTCGGAGAGGCAGCAGCCTCCTCGGAGGAATGGAGAGCTGAATTGCCATTTGTGAGGCCGGGAGGAGGCATTGGTTTGGGTTCGGCATGGGTGATGTGGGTGTAGAGGAGCCTGACTTGAAGCTGAGGGACTGCCGCTACCTGTGCTGGATTAAAGGTGGCATGTAGTTTATGTGGGGCCCCAAGCGAAATGTGATAGTTTAGAATCCAAGTCACGAAGTTCTTTCACCACTTTCGTTTCATAGTCACTAAATCATTCCATGATTTTACTTCCATAATTCGTAAATGCCACCAAATAATTCCTGTACTTAGAATACACTAATATTGTCAAAGTCTTGGAAGTATTGTAGAACTTTACTATTCGATCTACCAACTACGACATGGTCCAGCCTCGTCAGTGTCTTTGAAATTTTATATGCGGTCGGGATTACCAGATGTTACTATCAGCGACCTCTGGCGATTGATATTCTACAATGTCATAACTTAAATCTAGTCGAGATTGCTAGGGGACTATCTCTCGAACAGACAAACTATATTCTTCATGTCGGATCTCCTCCATCTATTCTCTTCCACTATCCAGACCCAGTGCCGAAGGAAGCTACCTCGACATGACTCCCGACAGCCATTGTTGTATCGAATTCGGCGAAGATCAAATTGTCCAGTCTCTCAACAACCGAGACCCGCCCTTTCACTTCATCTCGACAAGACCATTCCGTAAAATTGCCTCAATCTAAGCATTGGAAGGTAGAACTCTCTTTGAACGTTGGCACCAGAATATTGCAGTATATGTAACACCATGGATATTAGACGGAACGATTGGAGCCGTAATCCTACGTGTTGTGCCTGCCACAACACTCAGTCATGACAGCCGTGTTGTTGTCTGCTTGGGTAATGCCGCATGCCGTAGATATCTCCGGGATCCTTTGAGCGACATTCGAGCAATAGATATTTAAGTCTGGCATTGCTGGTTGAGGGCCCTGTGGCTGAAAAGTAATTCTTTAGAATAACATTTCAAGAGCTGTGTAGTTCAGTATACCCTCAATACTGTTTAGCGACCGGGAGGATGCTCAAAGCGGACTGGGTTCTCCGCGTTGTTGATATTGTCGATATCAAATGTGACTTTGGATTCGAGTCTGCTTCTACGGAGACGAATGTCGGTTCTTGTACTGTCAACAATCAAATTCTGGTGTGCACTAAACACTGCTGAATTTGCAGCTCAGGCACCGTCTGAAACCCAACAAGTTCGTTTTGGTCATGACTGCATGCGACCTCGCTTGACCATGAGGTACAGTGCAAACAAACAGAATCTGACTGATTAGATTGATAGTGGTAAAGCTGGTAGAAAAAGATCGAAAACGGGAAATAAAGTTTGACTGAGGCGACTGCCCATTTGTGTTAATAGAAGCTACTTTGAGAACCGAGACTTCTGTTGGGAATGTTCCGCATTTTGCTAGATATTAGATACGCATCCACGAAAAATTCATGTTCAGGCTATGTCGGGGGAGCATAAATCTGGGATCTTTACTTACAAAAATCCGGAGCTTGGCCTCGGGGGACTGCATGTGCTCAAATGGCTAGTTTTTAATGTAGCCATGGGAAGTTATCCAGGCTTCTCGAGTTTCTTCCAACAGTCCTGTTGGCAAAAGAAGTGTCGAAAGGTCTGAATTGGTACTATCTACCTCCGAGCACCAACTATACTATTGGTGCTGACTAATGTGCTAAGCTAGCTCTAAAGGGTGGTGGTACCTTCCCACCACAAGTCCAATGAACAGACCGACGAAATTGTAACAGAAATAGGTTTCACCTTCTGTACTTCATATTGTGAGGTTAAGGTCTACTATTCTCTTCGTAGAGAGGTACCTTACCCGGGGGTCGTTACTTCGGACGAT
Source organism: Neospermospora avenae (assembly GCA_014282315.1). Classification (NCBI taxonomy): domain Eukaryota; kingdom Fungi; phylum Ascomycota; class Leotiomycetes; order Helotiales; family Ploettnerulaceae; genus Neospermospora; species Neospermospora avenae. The sequence goes on from JACBAH010007575.1 coordinate 29,726, forward strand.
ACGCCATCAAAAGAGGCGAGACCAAATCCGTCACAAATACCCGGCTAATCAACAAGATGATTGGCTTTGAAGTGTCAAAATCGGCACTAACTGAAGTTTCAATGGTGGTGCTAGCTATAGTTCTAGCCTGTCGGTCTCCGTAAGCTTAGTATAAGAAGCAAAAGAGCTGGTCCCAGAGGGGCCTTACGGATATTGGACTTGGGTTCCGTCCTTCGTCACGTAAGTACCCCTTACTTCAAATCAACTTTTCTTTGACTCCAAGCAGTAAGCAGCAGCTGTGAACCTCACAACAACGAGTAGCTAGATTGTTGACACTATCGGATGTACCAGCCACTTGCAACATGAAAAAGAAAAGAGAAGTCCACCGGTGGTGCAACACGACTCCAGCTACACGTCCAGATGGTAGATCGGTCGGGGAAAAGAAACTGTCTACAAGAACTGTGCCCGAATCGCGTGTTTACTTTAAGCGAGAGTACATGGGTAAGGTACCAAGAAAACGTTCGCTTGGCGACCCCGTTCGCTGGCTAGGCGATGAAAATTGCAATGGGAAGATGGCAATTTGAGCGATCGCAAGAGTCTTGATCATATCGTGGAACAATTTAAAGATTTCCAACTTTTGCTCTCACATGCTCTTCCTTGCGCAACGTCTCAACGAAAGTCGTGTGATGATTTCATTCCACTAGCAATTTCCAAAGCGAGTACGGATTGTCATTGTGTCAGAACAGCCTGTGTGACCTACCCAGTCGAGACCGGCCACGATCTAGCGATGTTAAAGACTTTACCTGAAGTCATAAAACTAATACATGACTTCATCAGAATGGTCTTACGAGGTCATGAATTGGTTACACGACAATACTAAGGCAAACGGGTAACGGAGTCGTACAAAGTGATGACTCATGTACAAGACATGATACCATTCATTTTCATCAATTAAGAATATTGCTCGATTCACTCATGTCATCGAACGTGGGCTAAAGGACGTACATGCTGTTACGGTGGAACAACTAATATAAAGTGACGATCGTCACGGGGCCTGGTGGCCTCTCACCGCAAAGTTGCCGACTTTTCCAGCATCTAAACATGCAAAGCCCCGCTCCATGCATAGAATTTATGTCTACTACTCGGAATGATTGTTTGCCAATGAGCTCTCACTCCACCATTTTCTTTTCGTAGCCAGCCTAAGTCTCGTACGTCAGAAAAAGCTCCCAACTGCTGCATCGGAGATGCAGTATCGACTACACCTGGTTGGATTAGTTCTCCGTGACGTTTCTGTTCGAAATAGCAGATTCGTCCATCTCCAACATCTCCTCCGCATAAAATTCGTACAAAGCGGAATCCTTGAGACTCTGACAGTCCAGATGCGACATCATAGATCTGCATTGCGCCAAGCAACATAGTCGACGCTTTGATGGGATGTGTGGAGAAGCGGGTACTGGCGGCTCGTACCAGAAATAGATACGAAGACTTGCACATCATCTGAGCAATAGCAAACTTGTTGATGGATTCCGTCATAGGCGAATTGCAACGTATAAAGCTAGATATCACATCAGGTAGGAATTCGATTTATCAGTTCAGTCAAATACGCTTCTTCGTTGCAAGTCTACCAACAGTTTATATAATAATATAACTTTAAAAGCTTCTCTCCAAGCCAAACAATCTTTCAAATCACAATCACCGCCTTCAAAGTTTCCAAAATGCAATTTACGGCAGCATTCCTCTCCCTCCTTTCCGTCGCCTCGGCCATCACAGTCTCATACGACACTGGCTACGATGACGGGTCGCGCTCTCTCTCGGTCGTCTCTTGCTCCGATGGAACCAACGGCCTCCTCACCAAAGGCTTCAGCTCTCAAAACTCTCTCCCAGCTTTCCCACGCATTGGAGGTGCCTCAGTGATCGCCGGCTGGAACAGTGGCAGCTGCGGAACATGTTGGGCACTTTCTTACAATGGACGTACGATCAACGTGCTTGCGATGGATCATGCAAATGAGGGCTTCAATATTGCCCAAGCAGCTTTGGATGAGTTGACCGGTGGTCAAGCGGTGGCCTTGGGGAGGGTTGATGCGAGCTACTCTCAAGTTGCTGCTTCGGCTTGTGGATTATAAATTCACAGAGCATGCGAGTGCGTGGGAGTTCTGATTGGAATAATAATTAGTGTATTTTACGGCATAGCAGAACGGGAATCGGATCACTGATGACGGATTCGTGGTTATTTTGAGGCCAGCCGAATTCGTCCCTGACCAAGCGATTTAGTATTGATATCATTGTTTCAGACCATCAAAGCCATCAAGAACTGAAGTGTCAAATCTGGCGGATTTTCAATTGGAAAGCTTTTGTGGCATTGTTATTGAGTTGTGAAATGGGGCTAGCCATTCCCGTACGCCGGGGATGAATCTGTCCAGCCTCGCGTCCGGAATGCAAGGTTGCGCAATATAGTATGCTGAAGAATGCGATAATGGTGCTGAATCTTAAAGGTACCAATCTGTATTCGTTAATGCTTCAAGGCTTTCTTCTGCTCGTCTGATCTCCATGTGGCCCAATTAGATGGACCGCATCCGAGCCTTCCGAGTCGTTGGTGTTACCCAAAAAACAGGGCGCGACCTTTGAAACACCCAGCCGTCGACAAAGAAAAGATTCGTTTTTGGGTGTAATGACCCATGCCCCTACACGACACCTGTTGAACTTCGAGTCAAAGTGATTGTGGTAGGGACATTAACCAGCTAAGTAAATCAGAACCTTCCGCCAGGAAATTATTAGAAGTCAGCTCCAACATCTGACTCCTTTCCAAAAACTTCACGAGATTTGAATCAAATTCAGCAGTGGTCCGATTCCAGATACGGAAGTCACACTCGTATGAATTGACCTGCCATTGTCATTGATCAGGCCACCATACGAAAGCCAACTATCTGAGGAATATTTTCAATACTGGATCTCAGGATGTCTTCACCTGTTATTGAGACTGTCATCAACAAAAACCAGGTGCTGCAGGATTACTACGAAAGTTTGGAGTCTAGAATCGGATACAGGCTAGTGCTGGGAGGGACGCGCCATTTTGGTTACTACAAACCGGGAACGTATTGGCCATTTCCAGTTGGAAGGGCTCTGAGGGCCATGGAAGACAATTTGATCGAAAACTTGGGGTTAGCGAAAGGTTCGAAACTCTTAGACGCAGGCTGTGGTGCTGGACATGTTGCTATCCATATGGCCAAGAACGGATATCATGTTCAGGCCATCGATTTCGTCGATCACCATATTGCGAAGGCGCGGCGAAACATCAAAGCCTCTGGGGTAGAGGGAAAAGTTACTGCCAGCAAGGGAGATTATCATTACTTGGAGAACTTCGCAAACAATAGATTTGACGGTGCATATACGATGGAGACTTTCGTACATGCAACAGATCCAGAGAAGGCAGCAGCCGAGTTCTTCAGAGTCATTCGTCCAGGAGGATCCCTCGCGATGCACGAGTACGACCATGTCGATTTCAGCACAAAGCCGAAGGCCTTTGGTGAATCCTGGGCGTTTATCAACAAATACTCTGCCATGCCGGCATATGATCGATTCGAGCAGGGTGTTTTAGTGGAAATCTTGGAAAAAGCAGGATTTCAAGACGTCGTCGTAAAAGACATGTCTCAGAATGTGCTGCCTATGATGCGAATGTTCTACGTACTGGCATTTATCCCATACAACATAATTGCCATCTTTGGTCTTAAGCACAAATTTACGAACACCGTCGCTGGCTACGAAGGATATGTTTATAGGGATGCGGTCAGATACATTTCTGTCTCTGCGAGAAAGCCTCTGGAACCAGGGACAGGTGTTTCGGGAGAGGCAGAGAGATTGGGATAGGGGACGAATCTTTGATCTTTTTTTTTGGCAAAAAGAAGCTTTGATAGGTCTGGTTTATTCTCATATAATCGAATTTGGCATATGGTCTTCACCTTTGGACCTTCGAGCCTCCCTCCGAGACATGCCAGCTATGACATCTCGGCTTGAGCACGTCACTCAGAAGATGAGAATTTGGATCTCTCCATTAGACAGAAAGATAAACTCTCAGGACATATTGTTTGTCACAAGATTATCTGCAAAAAACTTCTAGGTGCATCGTGGAGCATTCTACTCTCAACCACACGCTTCGCGACAATATTTCTGTGGTAATATTGGAGAAGAAGTATAATTACTATCGTAGTGTAATCTGGGGGCAAGTATCGCATGAAGTAAACAATCAAGTTCTATGTTTTTCACTTCATATCCTCGCATTTTGAAAGACCAACAAAATTCACGGCGAAATCTTACCAAGTTTCCGATCACATGACATGAGTAGGCGCTATGGCTGTGGTATATATCTTGCTACTCACTTGATGTATATGGCTTTGCTATCGTTGACTGATCAGAATTGCACCGAAGTACGTTGCACAATGTTCTTCGGTTTCTTTTTTAGTATTTCACCCCAGAAGTTACAAATCAACTCCGGTTATTCCGGCTTACTCAAGTTGCCCCTCCAGATTCCTGAACCTATAAGAGGCCAATCTCAGTCCTCGTTAAGCAAGAGAGCATCGACGAATCTTAAGATTTCAAATCTCGACTACCATAACACGCTCAAAATCACTTCAATCGTTCCATGTTGAATGCCATGTAATTTCCTGCTTCAAACGGACCGAAAGGCTTGTTGAGCACAGACGTGATGAGGTTGAGGACGAGGAAGCTCGTCTTCGACGAAAAAAAGTTAGCCGCCTCAAATTGACACTCTTCAAATTCCTCGAACACTCCTAAGACTTCAGAATATCATTTTTTTATTTTAGGAATATCGTTTAGTTGTGTGACACTATCTTGATAGCTAGCTGCAGAATATTTCGCGAAGTAGTATCGTGAAGTTATTCCTGATTCGATTGCTCGAAGACGAGTTTCTTTGGCCTCGATTGGTAGAGTCTCATGATGCACGCTCACCACCCGTTCATAAATGATGGTTTTTTCATCCCGATCAAACCCCGCTAAGAATGAGCTCGGCTGCATAGAACTTCATCGTTCGTAAGCTCTGGCAGTAACTTCGCTTCTGTGTAAGAGTCGGATCACTCAAATTAAGAAGTGGCCTGACACGAGAATGAGGACCAATAAACAGCGTTTGTTTTTCAAGAATCATAAGATAGCTTGGATCACTCATACGCAACACTCGAAATGTTTAAAAGGACCTCTGGGACGATCAAACCACTTCGAAGGTACTTCTATTCTTTTAAAACACACTCGACTTTGTAAATCTCGACAATTCCAACCCCCAGGTCCCATACTATGTCTCCACAACCAGTCCATACCATGGATAGCGAAGACGACTACGAATGGACCAACAATAGACTGATACCAATGCAACTAGCACTGGCCAGCCAGGTAATCTGCACTCTTATTACCAACGAGTATCGATGAGCAAGCGCAAAATCGCTAATCCTTCATCACTGGCCTATGCGGTTTCGCATTTACAACATTCTTACTATCAGCTATCAATATGGAAATATTAGAGGTTAAGCATGCGAGTATTTATATCTCCGGAGCTTTTGCTTATGGAGGATTGGTACCGCTTTTGGCTGGGACGTGGTGAGTCGGCGTCGCTAAGTCGATACAAACTGAGATGAAAGAGTGGACGCTGATGTGCTTCTGTATGGGAGATATTGATTTGTAACACATTTGGAGCGACGTCTCTGTCTTCGTTTGGTGGGTTCTGGATAGCGATTGTCATCGTCCTCACGCCTGGTGGATTTGAGATTGAGGAATCGTATGATTTGCTGGAACACAGTCACGCTTTCTTGCTTTTCTTATTCGTAAGCCGTCACTTGAAACTACTCGAGTATCAGTAATTTACAAGCTGACAGTTGGATTTGATAGGGATGGTTCATCTTCACAACTCTCCTCCTTCTATGCACGCTCTCCTCGTCAGTAGCGCAATGTTCCATCTTTCTCACATTAGATCTCGCGTTCCTCTGTCTTGCGCTCGGGTCGAAGATATCCTCATCTGAGTGGTCAGACTTATGTTCCTCATCATAATCTGACTTGCGTTGGTGGGGTCTTTGGAATATTATCTGCTTTCGCAGCGTGGTATAACGCGTTGGCTGGTATCGCTGCTAGTAACTATGCGTAAGTTTAATATTCGTAGCCGGGTGGAATAGAGGACTGATTTTGATGACTAGGTTCTTCACTCTGCCTGTTTTTCACTTTCCTTGGTCTGAGCATGTAAGGCTACAGCGGAAAAAGATGGTGTCACTTGAGCACACTATCAGTCCAGCTTGAATAGCATTATTGCGTTGATTGCAGTGCAATGCTGGGATAAATTTGCTCAACTATATATCATTGTGAAAGACTAATAGCAACTTCGTTTCCCAGTCAGCACAATTGTACCAAATCGCTCAAACTTTTCATTTGCTTACTGACTCTCTTATCCCTCACCTGTCCTCCGCCTTAAATAGCGAAGGAGTCCTTAATTTAGGTGATTATAACTTATTTGTTTTTTTGTCTAAAGGCTCCTCTCAGCAAGTCACTCGATAAACTTCTTAAGAAGCTGAGTAGCCAGGCTGAGCGAGGTTGAACGAATTACTCCGGCGAAGTCTTTCAGGGGTTTCGTATTGATCTACCTACTAGTGAAGTCATTAGATAATTAATTACACGACTTTCATGATCTACTTCTGGTACCTTGAAAGTTTTTCGTGAATTTGGTATCGGGTATCTATGTCTGGGTAGGTATGATTCTAGACGTCACCTTAGTCGCCCGACTCGCTGGTCAAGAATTAGACCGGTCTCGAAGTCAACACGAAGAGTCTACGGGCAACGCTTAAGCGAGAAACAGAGGAGGATGAAGCGAAAGTGGGTCACAACCCCGCGACATCAAAGCTCGAAACACTTCTAGCATCTCAAACACCCGGCACCTCGACCATCGCAACAGGCACGGACAACCTTTCAGCTCCCTCCACCCTCGACGCTCTCAAAATGTTTTTCTCTCCTCTCACATACTGCGCAGGACCGCATCTTGCACTTTTGTCAAAATGCAGTTCACCAATGGATTTAGTCGTCGATATGTCATCCTCTTCGGCAGCGGAATCATCCTCGTTTGGCTCTGGCTAGCCATGGGCGAGGATCGCAGATTGCCAAAAGCAGTAGCTTGGGCGATTGGACGACCAATATCGACGCCACAGAATGATGTTTTTGATCACCCGTTACTAGACTCTTGGGAACTGAGAGAGATTTGCGCGTCGACGGAATGGAACTCCAGCTTGATATTTACATGTGACGACAACCATGGAGGCATAGGACATGTCCGGAATTCGATACTGAACTGTGTCCGTTTCGCTATTGCAGCTGGAGGCGGACTGGTGTTGCCACAGATCAAGCTTAGGGATGTGACGGTTATGTCGGCCGCGGATGTAGAGGAGGAAGGAGATGATGTATTCGAGAAGAGACATGGACTAGGCAGGGAGTCGATGGATTATATGTTCGATAAGAATCATTTCGTTGATTCGCTGTTGAAGTCTTGTCCGGAATTGGTACTTGTCAGACAGTAGGTAATGGGGGAGCCCAACATTTTCTCTTTCGCATGTCTCAAGATAACCTGAGAACCTGTATTAGCCTTCCCTCCAAAAGTTCTGAATATGGCCAGTACTGACTTTTCCTTTACCTTAGTATGGAATCGACTTCCAGCAATCGCCGCCGTAGCCTCCTACCGGAAAGCCTGTTTGGGAATATTCCGGCTGGTGGGATCGAAGAGCCTGGCGAGTGGCCGGCGAGGCTTGGAATGTGGATTGAGAAGTATATGCCTCCGGAACCAGTGGCCGAACCGATTGTTGTCGACTTGGAGCAAAGCTTTTTGCATTATCCTATTCACTCAGATGGCTCGACGCTGGCATGGACATTTGGCGACATGCTGAAATTCAGACCGGATGTGAGGCGGTTGGCTACGTCGGTATTGAAGGGCATTGCGCATTCGCATGACGGCGTTGATGGGACCCCGTATCAATTGTACGACGTTTCATCTGCGATCATAAATCCTTCGTTCATAGGTGTCCATCTTGGGACCGAAAATCCTTTGGCCGAGAGGCATGAGGTGGACATCACGTACAGTCACTACCAGGCCCAAGCAGCCGTTTATATCGAACAAGCTACAACGAACAAAATTCCTATCATGTACGTCGCATCCGGCAACCTCCCGGAAGTGGAAAAATTAGCGAAGGAAGCTCAAGACTGGAACGTTGAAGTCACGCATAAAGAAGACTTGTTGCAGGGGAAGCAAGCAGATGCTTTAGCGAAATTGAGATGGGATCAGAGGGCGCTGGTGGATTATTTGGTGCTGTTGAAAGGACAGGAGTTTGCAGGGATTGGACATTCGAGCTTTTCGTGGAACATTCTGCTGAAAAGACATGAGCTTGGGAACGGTGCGAGTGCAAGCTTGGAGAAGGGGGTTTATAAGGATGAGTTGAGTACGCTTTATGGTGTGAGAAATAGCTATGTGGAGAGTAGTGGGTGCATGTGGCCATAATTAAGACATAATATAATAGATTTGTGCATTTATCAAAATGAGTACTGAGCTCTTCTTGACTGAAAGCTGAAAGTTTTGGAAAGCTGTATGACGAATTATCTGGATGAAAGACCAGCAGAGATCTTGCTTATTGAGATGCATTCAGCCAAACCCGCCGCGAAAATGTCACTTCGATAAGTTCATGTAATATCTAAATAACACTGAAGGATTACGATGTGCTTGTTAACAAAACTTTCAAGGCCAAAGTGGCCCAGCCTGCCTTCAGATACTGTTGTCCGTCAAGACTGCCTATATCACGTGACATCCATCTCTCCCACCCAGCTGGCACCTTATTTATCGTCGGTCTCATGCTCAAGTAGCTTCTTATCTGAAATTGTAGGATTCTATAATGAAGCAGCTCTGATTCATACCTAGCTAAGTTAATGCGCCTGCCTGTGCTGTGATGTCTCGAGGTTGTGCTGTGCTGCTAGCTCTCCAGCCCCTTAAACGCAAAATACGCTACTGCAAGCACTTAACGCGAAAAAGACGCGACTTACGCGACAACGCGTTTTGTACTCAGATATGTTTTTGACCCCTTGTGCTCTCCCCTCCCCCTCACCCACAATAACAA
>JACBAH010007576.1:0-38859 GCA_014282315.1 Neospermospora avenae
TATTATTAGTAGCAAGCTTATAATATACTATATATAGTTCTGTATACAAATCTTAGTAGTGATAAATATACCCTTCATTTCCAGCTCGCTTAGCTAGTGTATGGGGATTTAGCTATTCCTGCATAGGGATTTAGCTGTGGCCGCTTTTATCTCTAAACTATTATAATAGTAGCTGACCAAAACATCCTCTATTGCGGATCAGGAGCAGTTATCTTTGACCAAGCAAAGAGGAGAAGTGGATGATTTAAATCGGAGACATGAGGTAGAGGATGGAAGGTCGAGGCTGGAGGGATAAGACAAGTTTGACCAATTTGCTCTCTATGGGATCCTGATAAAATTTCCGTGCACATTTTTGAGTCAGGTCTCATGAGGAATTTGACATAAGACGTATCATGTGAAAGTTGCTCCCACGTGTTCTGTTCATACATTTGCTAGCGAAAGCTACTCAATTCGGCGGATGCGAAACCTGACTGTGCGCTTCATTTTCATCTATTGATATAGCAACGTTGATTAAGCTTGGCCTGCAATGTTTATGCTTGTGTATATCTCCGCGGCCGTCAGGTGACAATCACTTGACTCCAAAGAAGGCCACGCCATCTCTCGCTACCTTGAAAGCTCTCTTTAAAGCCTGCTCCTCCGTGTCAGTCCACTTGACTGAAAGCTCATCCCACTTCTTGAACCTGTACTCTTTCTTGAAAGTCGTCTGCATGGCCTGCAGTCTGCTCATTTCTCGTGGGTCACCGGAGCCACTGTATACCATGAACGCAGTGCATGGAGGAAGCTCCTCGTAAATCTTGGCGATTCGTCGAGTAAGCTCTGCAGTAGCAGTGCCAAGGCTTGCTTCATTCGAGCTTAGCGAGGGCAGTAACGTATCAACAATTACAGGAGTATTTGCAACCTTAGCCTTCTCGTTATTCGGAGTAGCAATAGTGTCTGCCGTAACAGTGTCTGTCTCCATCTTGCTCGCTTCCATTTCGGCATCAATCGCGGCAGCAGCCTCGGCAGCGACAAACTTGTTATTGTTCCACCATCCTTTTACAGCTTCCAGCTCTCTGAATCGTCCCCAAACAAAATCGACTCCTCCACCTGGAATCTCCTTACCATCGGCATCACCCTTTATAGCGCGAATGACGCCTTGCATAACCTCCTCGTCGCTCTGACATCCGATGGGGAAGGTCGAAGCTGCGCCTGGTCCCTTTCTTGGCTCTCCCCAATCAATTGCTGCGCTGGATTTACCATTTAGAGGACTTGGGATGGCTGAGCCACCTTGACTCTTGTACTTAACACCTGCGCGCGCAACTCTCTTGAATATGTTCTCTCCTTGTGCTTCGTTGGTGCCCCATTGCTTCCCCTTCTCGCATTTCTGCTTGAGAAGATCAAGACATGTTCTGGCATCTTCAATAGAATCATGACCAGCTCCTGGACCAGTTGTACCGTGACCTTTCTGGATTTCCCGATTCAGGTATTTCTGTGCTAGCCATTTGAGTGATGACTTGAGAGGCGGGCCTCGAGGATGTGGGTAGATGAGTGCTGTATCAATAATGAAGGGATGAGTCAATCTGAGGGCATTCATATCCGAGTTCAGAGAATGGCCAATGAGAATAGCCCGAGGATGGAGGAGTGACACTAGCTTCTTCTGAATGTCAGCCAACGTCGTAGTGACTGGCGCAATCATCGCTTCTGTAATACCAGAATATCTGTTGGATGTTAGTCGATTAAACTAATTTATTATCAAAACTGACTGTGTAACATAGTTGATGATGGGCTTGTCTGGCTTGACAAGTTCATCAAGAACCACCGAGCCATCCCAGCCCACTATACTGATACGTGTGAGGGACAGCTCGTCTCGACCATTTTCTTGTTTGCCTGTCACACACATTTCACAATCCATCGCGAAAAGGTCTCTGCCTGCTGTGATGGAGCCAGACTGTATCTCGCTCTCTGGAGCGGTACCATCTTTGAAGTGCTCGACTTTAGTGTCAATCCATCCATCATCCGTCGAAACTTTGTGCTTACGTCGAAAATTTTCCAGATTGGTCTTGCCTTCTGCTTCATCGTAAGATGCAGGATGTAGAGTATAGTCGTTCTCTAATAGCTCTTCTGGTGTGTGAACGAAATCCGAGACGGGCACACGGGTATTCTTCCATCCATGTGGTTCCTTGGCTGGTGTAGCTCCTTTCCTAGAACTGTGTTTTTCCTCCTTGGCCTTGGGCGCAGGTGCTGTAAGCATTGCATGAAGTGGTGAATGCATCTTCCCATATTTCTCATCTCCTGGTGTCTTGACAGGCCAGATGAGATCGAAAATGTCTGCAAATGGCTGAAGTACCTCGGGGAGTTTCTCAGCCTTCAGCCTATTCGGAAAATAGTCGTCAGGTGAGCTATAGGATCGGTCTCTATCGTCTCTGTCTCTGCGATCTCTTCGGTCCGAGTCTCTGTCTCTGTGATCTCGATTTCTTTCGCCTGGATCCCTTCGATCCCCGTCTTTATGTTCCCGGTCGCGCGAGTCTCTACGGCCTCGATCTCCTTTGTGTCCCTTCTTTTCTTCGGATCTTGAGTCTCCTTCAAGAGTATTAGAACGGAACATCGACATCTCAAGACCAGGGACCATCAACACAACCACCTTTCGAATTTCCGGTCGGTGGCGTACTGCGACGAAAGAAGGAGAGGTACCATCCGCAAGGATGTACAGGACCAATTGTTGTAGGTCACTAATCTTAATCTGCGACTGCAATCGACTCTCTGACGAGAAAACAATGGCGGGGTAGTTTTTGGAGTCGTGTTTTGGGATCTTCTTCTTCTTGCGTGGCGGTCCTTGTACCGTCTGCCATCCTTCTGAGTCGGCACCTTCAGCTCCGATATCTCCATTCTTTGGCGATCCTTCAGCTTTACTGGCTCTTGCCGTCAAATTGAACTCTGGTAGCTCAGGCTGCTGAGGCAGTGCTGGTGCTTGCTCCTTCAAGATCTCCTTCTGATCCTCATCGTCTTCATGCTTACGCTTTCTGCTACTTTTTTCACTGACAGATGATTTTGATGGTGGCTGCCCGTCCTCGTTAGCTGCCATCTTGTTTGGTTGTGCTGAAAATGCCTCGATTGCGCGCAGAAACGAAGGCTGATAAAGTGAAGCTGGGCAAAAATAAACCCTTGTAATTTTGACAAGGCTGCAGCTAACCAACTCGGGACAGCTCGGCAAACTACTAGCTCGAGGCTGACGTATCAAAACAATATCAAATCCTAACCTTTCGAGTCTCATATAAGATGCTTTCGGCTACTGGCAGGTCAGTTGAAGACCAGTCTGTTTAGTCTTTCAATGGTCCTTCTCATAATGTGGAAAATATCCAAGTGGTATAAACTTGAGGCTTCCCCTCGTCACATCGCTCACTTACTAACGCGAAAAGTCGCGTCGACGCGTACACGACTGGAGCAATGCCACTTGCGACATCGAAGACTACGGTTTGTATGTGAAACCAAAATCTCGAGATCTTCTATAAGATTTCCACAGGTAAGCTGCTACAAAGCTGCGAAGTGCATCTCGAATTTCCAATATGGAGATCCTTACTATCAAGTGTAACGCCGAGCTAGGTCAAGTTAGAAGTTCTTGGAATGGTATTGGCAATAGCTATTATAACCCTGTCTATCCTCTTGTCTTAGCCAGCGGCTTGGAAGCAACAGGGGACATCTAAAATGGCGCAAAGTACTCCCACATCGAGCATAGGTATGTTCGAAATCAATCTTGAAAATGTTGGTACTTTAGCTAACATCCAGTAGCCTTTAACAAGATGCGTTTGTGTCTCATGTCATACAGTGTTTCATCTGCTGTATCCGACCCATATTCTTATGCGCGGCAATTAGCTGATTATCCAATAGGAATCAGCTCATCTTGAGACTTGCTCTATTCTTAAATCTTTCTCGCTAAGCAGTACGCATTGTATCTGCAAGAAAGGCACCTAATTCGCGAAGAGACGGAACGGTTCAGCCAATGCCACATTCGGCGTTTGTGGCACCAACTGCGTAACTGAGTAAGGTGCCCTGAGCAACATCTCAGTGTATCAGATGTTACTGAATTCAGAGTTTGGGCCAAAGAAGAAACCAAACACCAACAAAAGGACATTGACCGAACCTTGGGATTAATCGATCGGATCGAACAGGTTATGAGATCTTTCAGAGACTTCATGGTTGAAGTACGATCCGAGCTTGCTTCAGTCAAAGAACAACTCGCATTAAGGGACGAAGATCTGTCGAATTTGCGCGATGAGATCGTCACGCTCGCCAGCAGGTCAGAGGAAATGAGCAAGCCATCTCTAATATTGGTCACAAGTTGCCTGACAAAAGTGCTGAAGCCGTCAGTCATGATTTTTAGAGGGTCAGCAAGAAAGTTAATGGCATTGATGAAGTGAAGGCGGCGCTGGACAAGATGGGAGCACGTGTCAGGTCTCTGGAAAACACAGGAGAATCTCCTGTCTCTACTACAGCAGTATCCGGTCGTCAGCTGCGATCTGCTTCAGTGTTACACACATGTGAGCAGAATCAGCTTATTGGTCTTCTCACTCCTTCAGTAGACTCGCCAATAGATCCACCACAAAAGAGAAGACCGGTCGATTCCAGCGCCCCAGACAATCGAAATTTAGAAATTCAGCTCATGGAGTGCCCGAAAGCGACTCATCTGACGATGATACATATTCATCTCCTCACGAGACAATGAACAAGCTCATAACACTTCAATTACACCTTATGCCGCGCTCGTCCTAGGAGAGTCAAGCGGAAATAACAAACGCCAGAAGGAATCTCATCATTCAAGAGATCATGCTCATCTCGAATGGAAGTTCGCATCCCGTATTCGACAGCTTGCGTGATGTCACTGCAGCAACAAGTCGTCAAAGTGCGCAACTTCAACGGCGTCCTCCTGGCCCCATGCCGAAAGATTGACAGACGCTCCCTTCGATCCGCCGGCTCAGTCTCGTCCTTATCGGCCAATTCTGACGAGCTTTGTAGCACAAATGCAAGTGACGGACATTGCCGAATGTTATTGCTAGATATATAGCCGACGAAACGGACGAATATTTGACTGATGACGGATTAACTCAGAGGATTTGATGTTCTGTCGCTTAGGGGCCTCAGAGCCGGGCCTGTCTTTTCCGGATGTGCAAGTTTTTGAAGCTTTGAAGACAGAAGGAGTACTTTCGGAGACTTCCACTGTGTGTTATTGATCGATTGCAGCAGTATCAGTATCGGTTCTTGACGAAAAGTCTCTTGTGTACAAACAAAGAAACTCACTGTCTGGATAAGTAAATGCCCATGAGCCAGCATGAGATGCTTTCACATACGTATCGTCTGGCTTCCCTGCTGATATATCTTTCATTCTTGACGACATCATATTCAGACCACACTTACTCACCGTTCTGTTCATCCTACAATACCACCCATCAAACCCGCCAATTTCCTCAACTCAGCACCCACTCTCTCTGCGTCCCTCCTACCGTCCACATCCGTCTCCTCGCCCATCCATTTCCTTAGATTCTCCCCAGTCGGGCCCCTCATCTTTTGCACCTCCTCCAAATCTGCAATTTCCGTCTCAATCTCCTTCACAAACCTGCTTTCCTCACCATGGCTCTTCTTTGCTTCATTCCACGCCAAAATGATCATAACATGGAAACAGTTAACCAGATCCAGTTCCTGTACCGCCTTGGCTATGTCTTCTATCACATGAAGTTTTAAAGATGATGTATACGTCCCGGAGGAGATACTAGAGATATCTTGTAATACCTCAGTAGGATTGAGAGAAGCGAGGTGTTTCAACAGCTTGGCGATAGTATAGAGACGTACCACGCGGACAGGATGATGATCTTGTGTGTAAGTGATGACATCACAGTTTAGAAAGAGGAATAGTAGAGTGACAAGAGCGGCTGTGAAAGCTTGGGTGTCTAGGAACGCGAGGTACAGCTCGTGAATGATTTCGGGGTAAGGTGGTAGAGCGAATATCATGTTGTCTGTGGGTATTGATAGAGTCTTGACCGCGCTAAGAAGGTCATTGAGGCGAATTTGTGGTGATTGCTGAGCGATAGCGCGGCTTCTTTCGAGGAGGGATGGCGCTTTTGAGGAGGTGACAGTAGATTTTGGGCCGGGGTTTTGCTTGATGTATGTTTGGCATTGCTCTGCTGTTTTCAAGAGTGCTTGCTGTGAACATAGAACTTCCATTCTCCTTGCATTTTTGCTACTGCTCTCTGTTTCTTTCGCACATCGGAGAAAATGATTGTAAACGTTTTCGTCGCTTACACATCTTGTACACTTACAGGAGAAGAAGTATCGTTCCTTCAGTCTCGATTGGCGTAGTAAGATGTCTTCTGTAGGGTCGATGTAGGAGATGAAAATTTGCTCTCCAAGTTTGATGGGCCGTAGAGCTCGGAGAGACACAGTGTTGGAGTCGAAGACGATAAAAGCGTTGGGATCACAGGAGTGATTTGCTCGAGCGAGTGTCGGTGAGAAGCATATTCCTACCGGTGTGTTGTCTGGGAGAGTGATACGAAATGCATTGGTTGAAAGCTATAAGTGGTACATTAGCATCGGATTGTATACCAACGATACGATAAATTTCAGGGAATAGTAAGAAGAGACTTACGACGCAAAGAAATCTGATAGCTTCCTCCATCCTCGCACTCCCAGCTTTCGTAAACTCCATACCAGCTCTAGCCTGCAAAAATATCTCCTGCCACCTCTTCCCCTCGTTCTTCAATTCAGAAACATGACTTTCCAGCTCCTTCCACTTCTTCTCTTCCTGACCTTGCAATGCCTCGTCTTTCCTCAGCAGCATGACAATCAACGCTCTGACAGCGGTAGGCGGTACGTCAGGTAGTGCTTTCAGTATCTTGCACTCCCGACTGTGGACCTCTTTCCAATGGCTACTTTGACAATTTGCGGAGCAGTAATAGAGAATTTTGCATCCACTGCATCGTTTTAGTGATGAGGATTCGAGTATGCAGAAGGAGCATACTGTTTGAAGACTACCCCTTTCGGCTAGAAGAAGATTGGGTGTGTGTAATTTTATGATGAGAGATCCGAAAGTGAGGGCTGAGGTGGCGGCGAGTCCGGTACCGTAGGATGTGGCGATTCTGCGGGTGTTGTCTACGTCGAGCGTGCTGGTTGAGGACGGGAAAGCAGGCTCGTGTTTCAAGCTGGCGAGGGGCTTCGTCTGGAGCATTTTGAAGAGCGTTGGATCGAGAGTAATGTTTTACTTCGTCGTGTATCAGTTTACTTGAATATGACTAGAAAGCGATCGTTGTAATGACTCGAATGAGTTGTGTCTTGGAAAGTATAAGCTCGCGGTCGCAACTCAGACGTAATGATTAAGCGAAGTCTCTTCTCATCACCTGATCTTCAATCAAGACTCGGATTTATAGAGCAAATGGCGTAGAATATTGCGATCTGCGATGTTAAAGGTTATATCTTGTATAGTGAAATATATGGCTAATTCATAGTACCGACTCTCTAGCTCGGATTGCAAATCCACCTGTCATCGGTCATGTGATTATGCCTATCACAAGCGACTGTTTACTTTCAAGATTTCCGCCACATGTGTAGGAAAGTAGCTCTTGAATGAGACAGTCAGGGTTCCGCGAGTTGATGCGGTAAAATATGAACAGAGATCGTGGGCGGGAGAACGATAGAGATTTTTTGGAAGTGGTGGTAAGTTTCAATGCTTGGACGATATATAACGTTTTTAACGTAACATATAAGACGAAGACTGAGAATGAGGCGTTTTCCTTTATGTGTTTCATTTAAGTCGATAACAAGGCGGAAGCAGATCATGTACCAGACCAGAGATCAGTGAAGCTGAAAGAAGATACGCTTGAAGAAAATGGACCTAAAGAAGAGAAGAACGCAGTAGAGACACCAGACGTCAATGCGAAGACGGCTGTAGCGAGCAAAATGATGAAGTCGAATGGCAAACCAGAAGCGCCAGCGAAGAAGCAGGCAAAGTAGGCAAAGCAAAAGGTGAATACCCTCCAACAGTAGTCTGTACCAATATCTGTACGCATTCTCAGTGTTGCGTTGGTCTACCTTGGATAGCGAGTGACAAATTGCGGGTAAAAAGTAGTCATGTTTTTTCAAGGCGGTCTCATCGGGTTTCTACAAAAGGGAACCGACTATTGGAGTAAACGATCAGTTATTTCACATCTGAAAAGCTCTCCGTCATTTAGATCTGATCACACAGATAACCTAGAGAGACCTGAGGAACGCGGTCAGTGGAAACCATTGAAATACCGTACCGTTTGACTTTCGACCGGGAAACACGCCGTCAACAGGCTGATGGATAATGTGATAAGTTGCTGGTGAACGTGAACAAGATCGAAGGTAGGAGTTGACTGATTCGGAGACGAAAATAGCGACCAGTCATTCGCCAAAACTAGGTCCGCCCAAATAAGATGCCAGTGCGTGCCTAAGCTATAAGAACCAATGGTAGCAAGGCATTCAGTTCGTAGAAAGGATATTCCATCTTCTGTCAAGGCGAGATCGATGTCAATTCAGATATAGATAAGAACCATCCTTTTTTCAAGTACACAACCTGATCCACACTTCTCCGGCTATAAAACCGTTCTCTCAAAAGTACTTCACGACTTCTGCCAATTTGGTATACATGATGCTTACAGTGTAGATAGTCACCCTTCTACTGAGATGTATTTGAGAGTATCGTGGGCTTTGGGACTTCCTTCCTCCCGCCCTTCTTAGCCATGTTTTAGCTCCTGCTCTCGCTTAACTTCGTAAATGTCCATGAGCTCGCTGACCTGATCTGGTTAAGAAGCCACAGCTTGAACCATTTCTATACTGAATCCGAATGAATCTAATCTCTGGTGACAATCACTCATCGACATTCAAGCGTGGCATTATTTTGTCAATTAGGGAATTGTAAATAAAGCGGATGCGTCTACACAAAGGTTGACGACGCCTTATGTGAACCTCCTGCAGCGTGGTCGCATCGTCCAGCAGCTTTGAGAATGGGTCCGTCTTCACTTTTTCTATCATCAATCCTTATATCCCAGGAAGTAATTTTACAATCTCTTCGTTGTAAACTTAAACACTGTGTCACACGGCAGGTTTAGGTTGGCCTCTTTGCAGTCTCCTCTGTTTGCATGTCTTCATATTCCACGACGGGTCTCACCCTCGTCCCCTCGCACCAGATCTCCCAACGAAGACTCGATACTGTTGGTGCCATCCTCAGGATGCAGCTTACCTGCCTGAATTCTTGACCTAGATTATTCGTGTATATTGGGAAAGAAGTAAAGGCCAGATGCGACAGATTAAACCGTAGCTTACATAGCCGACGTGTATCTGGCGAAGTAACTGGATCAGCGGCTGCAGCTTGTGAAATCTAAATTCAGAAGAAGATTGTACAAATGCTTACGATGGACTAGTCTTGTGCCAGGGTTGTCGCGGTCCGAATAGTAGATGTCATATCGTTGGTTCGAGAGCTCTTCCGGTGAACTATACATGGCCGTGAAAACGTGCTCAATATCGAGAATTCCGGAAACATTTTCGCCCTTTGTCCCCAAGATTAGCTTATTTGCTTTTGTGGGCTTCAAGCTCCGACTTGGCTCACCTTTTGGAGATACCAATCCATCTGATTTATAGCCTGCCAGATCTGCCGCCTTTCGTCGAATTCCTTGTCTGCTAGGATGAACTTTCCCTCGACCCAAGGAATTTGATAGAGTACTCCGTAATGAAATTTGGAAATGTGGTTCGTAACGATATGATCTC
Organism: Neospermospora avenae; assembly: GCA_014282315.1. Taxonomy (NCBI): domain Eukaryota; kingdom Fungi; phylum Ascomycota; class Leotiomycetes; order Helotiales; family Ploettnerulaceae; genus Neospermospora; species Neospermospora avenae. The sequence continues at coordinate 9,748 of JACBAH010007576.1, forward strand.
CCCCTTGTACCCCGCGATGGACTGCACCTCGACACATAGCGGACCACGAACGGGTTGGCTGTTGGATATCGATGTTCATGTGGCAAAATTGTTGTTGTACTTGTTCCAATAGATAGCGATTTCCGCCAAATCCACCAACAAGAATGATAACCTGCGTGCCCAATTAGGATTTATTTGCCGAATAAGACCCTGATAACGTAGTATAATTGCATACCTTAGGTGGGGAGCCTGTTGCGTCTCTTATGCCTTGGATCTGATCGCGGAGCAGATCAATTATTTTAGGTACTACTTCGGCAAATATCTGGGATATATGATCTCTGCATGATGTTAGCCTGACACTGGTTTGCGAGTGCTGGCCACACACCCCGTCCATCGGAGAACATTCGATTCTTCTTTCTTGAAGACTGATCTCATAGCCTTCATCCTTTTATTATGTTGAATTTGCGGTGTTTCAATGAGCCAAGGTCCAGCTGTTCCATCAAAGTTGCGCTTGACATTGTTCTCCCACTCTCTTTCCATGAACCTATCTTCTATTTCACGGGGTATCTGTTTCATGTGCTTCTTGAAGATATGGACATGCTTCAAAAATTCTCGATCAACATACACTGCGCCACATAAATCGCCTATTTGATGATTCAGCTTGCGAGTCTTTTGTAGAAGCGTATCTTACCAGTAGCGCCAATACATTCATTAAGGTGGAAGGGCTGAAAGCTTTGTACGGTATAGCTGATTAAGTCCTTTTGGAGCTTCAGCAATTCATCCTATCTCACAAGGACTGGGTATCCTTACTACAGTGCCGCCCCCAGCATCACAAACTACGAACGAGTCTCCGGGCTATAGCAAGTCAATTGAGATGATTCCTTTACGAAGTACGTCCGGAATTTGGCTACCAACCTCTATCGTAGGATTCAACCTGATCTCGGCATCATGATAGGTTGCCAAAGCAGCCGCGGCAGGTTCTGCAATAAGAGTGATCTCAGTCTGTCCACAGGCTCTGTAATCTAGAATGCCCGCTTTACGTGCTGCATTTCGCATCTTTTGTTGCGCCGCATGGTCCCATATTGCTGGCACAGTCAAGACCACTTTCAGAACCATGTTGTCTAGGACTGGCGCTGTCAAGCGCACCTTCAGTCTCGCCAGTATGTGCGACCACAGAAAACGGAGATAGTCTGCGATAACTTCGACGGCAGTCTTTCCAATTTCTTTTAAATGCCTGCGACTTATGTCCACGAGCCTTTCCTCTTGCGTATTCAGTGCAGATAGCGACAGTGGGCTGAGGAGTAATTTAACCCATCGTATGGAGGTATCGCTTGCCTGCAGGCCAAATCCCCATCTGGACGGTATGTCGTACTGGTCGTAGGCTATATCGGATGGAACTTTGTCAGAATCTGTCGCACCGATCGCTTTAGAGCTCCACTGCGAGATGACTTCTACTTGATCGAGAGCTCCAGATTTTGCCCAGGCTGCACCCGAGTATCTGAACGATGTCAGCGGTTGGCAGTGTATTGAATAGACATGTACTAACGTAGTGCCATAGTCTATACCAATCACGATGAACGGTGAGGTAGATCCTGTAATATAGTCGGCCATTTTGTGAGTCTGCAAATAATGTAAACAGTGCCTCAGTATTGGGATTCGGCGTTGGAGTATTCCCAGTATATGAGGCTGCGCGGATTTGGGTGTCGCACACCAGGACCAAGTCTCCTAGTATTGCGAGGTTGAGGTACTCACTGGTACCTTCTACGGGCTCGAAGGCCTAGATAGATGGAACATTGATTGAAAGGTAATTTGAAGAAAGTAATCCAAAATCGGCTCCTACACACAGCCTGGCTGAAGTTTGAACATGCTTGCTGTGCACTGCTGCTGTTCAACCTGCAGCTGAACAGACTTGACCTAGAACAGGACTCGACATCAGGCTGCGAGCGCCACAGCGCTTCGATGCCAACCCTCAGTAGTTTGAAGCCTCGGAGCCTGTCTATTCTCTGAAGCATTCTTGCAATCGCACTACATCACGAAGACATGGCAGTTCTTGATACCGAACAGGGCATGGTATTGGTGATGGGAGTAACTGGCACTGGCAAAAGCTACTTTGTGAATCAACTCAAAAGCGGGGCTGTCATTGAAGGATCGACTTTGGAATCCTGTATGATTGCGAAACCACGGTCTTCTTTATCATGGGCAGATATTTTCCAGTATGATTATACTAAGAAGTGTGTAGGCACTGCAGTCTGCGAGATCGTAGAAACCCGAATAGGTGATATGAATGTCGCAGTTGTCGACTGCCCCGGCTTCGATGACACTACAAAGAGCGACACTGAGATATTGACCATGATCAGTGAGCTGGTCACCATGCAATACAATATCGGCATGAAGCTCTGGGGCGTCATATTCCTACATCGTATTACAGACGTCAGATTTCAAGGCTCTGCGAACAATGTCCTGTCATTATTCCAAGAGCTGGTGGGCGACGAAGCGTTGGGCAACGTGGTACTGGCAACTACGCAGTGGGGTAAAGTCAGAACAGAGGACATGCCGGCTGCGATATTGCGAGAACAACAACTCAGAGACCAGTACTGGTCAGACATGCTCAGCAAGAACTCGATGACGACTCGATTTGAAGGCACGAAAGCATCTGCGGAGGCAATAATCGCTCGACTTGTTGGCAAAAACCACGTCGTACTGCAGCTCCAACGGGAGTTGGTTGATGGAAAGAAATCCCTCGGCAAGACTGGCGCCGGATCGCTCCTGAGACCGAGCGTGGATCGCAAATTAAGGAAGAGCAAGGACGATGTCAAGAGACTGAAGGGAGAATTAAAGGGAAATATCAACAATACACGGCGACTGAGGATCCAGAGAGAGATCCACGAGGCAGAACGACTGATCGCGAGCGGGGAACGCGATGAAGTAAGGCTTCAACAAGAAGTTGGCACTGACTTAATGCAAAGATTGAAACAAGTGGACTGGCAAAGTGGGCTTCGCATGGCTCTGTCTGTACTTGGATTCGTGGTATCTATCATCACTCTTGCAATCTAATTGTCGAAGAATTCAGCAGACCTGAGGTGGTTGTAGAATTGGACTCGTCTTGGCTAGACTTGGTCAATTCACAGTTTATCACATTAATAATCGCGGGCATGTTCTAAGGTTAGCCTAAACCTTAAATCTAGTTCTTCGGGCATACATGACTACATCGCTTGTACTTGCTGGTGCTTTCATAATTGATGTTTATTGTCCCATTCCTCATGGGATAGAGGATACTGATGGGTGTTGCAATGAACTTAATTGTGCCAGAGGCTTCCACAATCGATGAAAACCGCTGTTGGAGGCCTTGCTACTCCTGAAATTATAAACTTTCATCAAAACAGTGCTGGCCGACCATCGAGTTCCGATATGGTATATGACTTCACATTCCGCTCGTCGGATCGCGTGGATGCAGTATGTGGGCGCGGCTCAAGCCTAGGTAACACTCAGCCTCAAAGGCCGACTGGCTGCAGCTGGTGGGCGACAGCATTCTCCGAGGCTCGAGACTGACATGACTACACCTGGGACTCGAATGCGCCCCAGCTTCTAATCATCCTTGAGGCTTGTGATTGTGAAGTTTCGACCTTACTATCTTCCGTACAGTTGGCACAATTCTGAGGCTACGCTAGTTACCAGAGCTGCCTCGACAATTGCGGCGGTACGATCACTTCTATTTATCATCTGATCGTAAGCGGACAAGAGAACCCTTTTGCAGCAGTTGATGACAACACAAGATGAAGCCTACCGTTGCGAATAAGAGTACTGGCTCCATCCCAAAGCTCTTCTATCATCATTGACATTTAGTAGTTCGACGAGGCTCGCAGCCTAAACCTGAATCAAAATCAAAGCCTGCTCAGCGGGATGACTTGGGCTCTTCCAAATCAGAGCCACTGGACCAAGATACAAAGTCAAGAAAAGACGTTTTCAAGATAGGTCGCAAATGGCCTCTCTCGGGTTCAAAAAAGAAGGATGCACCAGACCTCCCTGAAAACGTGGAGTCTGGTGAACGTGATCTACAGCTTGGGAGACCCCACCGAGATCATATGCCTGGTTTGGAAAGCGCAAACCGCTCAATAGAGGCACCGAAAGCCGGCTCAGAAGTTGTCCGTACATTGATGCCAAAAGTCGCAGCTTCGCCTCTTTCCTCTGATGATATACGATGTAACATACCGTCTCATATGCAACTAGCCTTCTCGCGCCCTCACCAATTGCGCGAAGAACGTTTGCTTCATGACTCCTACAAAGCGGATTTTGAGAATCTTCAGTCTTCGCAGGCGAGCACTTTGCAGAAAATTCAGCGGCTTGAAGCGGAAATGCAAACGCTCAGTAAGGAACGCGACCTAGCTAGGAATTTGACCGAGGATCTGTTGCAATCGTTACCACCGGACTTGAAAGAACGCCTCGTTCAGAGGATCTCAACTAGACCAAGCCCTGACCCTGTAAAACACCAGAAAGAAGTGTTTGAAGTTTCGGAGCTACTTAAGTACAAAGATCCAGCTACTGGTTCTCTTGATCACTAGTCTAACGATGATAGCAACCCTTCCCGGAAGCTTGAAGATGATCTCAGGCTACTGAGATCTCGGTTAGACGTATTAGGAGATGTCGAGTACAACCTGACAGTTAAAATCCAGGAGTGCGATGACATAAACCGATCTCTTGAACGATTAGAGGATGAGAATAAGAGACTATCCGAAGAGCTGGCCCATGCTCGTCAACAACACGAGGAGACGTCCCGGGAGCGGTCCAGAGTTAGAAAGGAGCTCAATCGCGTTGTGCAGGATAAAGCTACAACACTGGCTGTTCTTGATGCCTACTACGCCGATGACGCGTATTTCCAGAGACAATTCAGCGCTCTTCGAAGTAGTATCAAGGACTGGACAAACAAAGCCTTCGCCTCTCTAGTTCCAACTAAGAACAAACCTCCTGCTTCATCCTCCAGTATACTTTCTCGAACAAGCAAAGACTGGGAGGTATACATGGATTCGGATGTTCATCGGACCGCATTCATCCAAGCATTCGTCTGGGACTTCCTTATTCGTGATGTCTTCGGAGGGAAGTACTGGGACCTTCCGACTGCGTCACTAAGCTTTACCAAAATGTTAACGGACAAGACCCCACGTGGTACGTGTACCCAGTTGAGATATCCATTGCGTACAATGTGCAGTCATGGCCTAATCTCAAAGATCAGACGACTCTCCAGAAAATCAGAAGCTTTTGAATGAATGGAGATCTGCTGGAGCGCGATACGCTGTCCCGTTTGGCACCGAAGCTCAATCGAAGCGGAAACTCACGGCTTCGGGGCTACACCAGCGTCTTGATGATATACTGGCTCCGCTTCAATTCTGGTCCGTCATGGGAGAGACACAATCACGACACTCTGTGCTACAAATTGTCACCGATGCCATATTTTTGGATGTCAGGGCACTGCAGCAGAAAGCCGAATTTGTTTTCCTAGGAGTAAACCAGCTATGGCTCACGAATGGGGGCGTGTATGCTTCAGATTTGATGGAAATTCGATACACAAAGCCAAGCATCAAAGAGCAACTCATAACCCTAGTACCGTCTCCGCTGTTGGGGAAAAAGAGTGACTCTCAAGGGTGCCCTTATGATCAGATGATAGTCATTGAGAAGGCGATAGTTGATGTTGACGTGCCAAGGAAGAAGAGATTCTTATTGAGCTAATCATGGCAACTCATGAATTTGTATTCATTTACTCTCAACAAGTCAGCGTCCAAAAAGGGCTCCTTGTTGAGATGGGCAGGGTCGGTATTGGGATTACGAGATTCGATCGACTGTACTTGAGTAATTATGTGAAATTGAAGGCTCCTAAAGAAATCAAGAAAACATGACATAGGGTTATGGTAGGTAGAAGCGCCCCTTGCGCGACCGCAGTCCGTTCAGGGGAAATCATCGCTATTCAACAATCAATCATACTACCATGCTTTGTTGACAATGAAGAATGGATGCCGATTCTCAGTGAGTACTTCTATCAGTCCAAGACTCTTGATCAGTAAAGTCCAGCGAGACACCCATGCAACTTAAGTCTTCCTGGGTAGGTATGAAGGTATTCTGCTTAATAGTCAGGTCACCTTCTGTTGCGCGGTCGCTTACAACTTAGGATGAAAACATCAATGCCAAGAGTTGCAACCGAGGTGCAGAACTCCCACGTCATCACCTTATTTGCTGTATCCAACTCCAGACTCAAGAACCACAATTCGATGATCACACATCATGATTCCACAAGGAACAGCCCCCGATTCGAAAAACCGCCTTTGAGATTGCCGCCACAAAAATTCTGTGGGACAATTGTGGTTTTGAGACGCTACGTAGAGGCATTCCGTTTTAAAAGCGCTCGATGACAAAGCATCTCCGAAGCAATTTGGCATTCTTAATTGGTGCTCACCATCTGGTGGTTTTAGAGTTTTCTCCAACTCCGACGTCAATCCTAGTCTGGTTGCTTAACAATCAATACTGACCGATCAACGTCTTCCTGTCTCGACAACCATGATGGGCACGCCATCGCAGTATGTCGACAGATAGCGCGCAGGTAAGTGGGTAAGTGGGTAAAGGTAAAGACTCATAAGAACCCCTCCATCCAGCTAAGTATTTCGTTTTTCATACCACTCTTTCACTTGCGATTGTACCCCTCTATACCCCGCCACACACATTCTCAAACAGTACCACATCACCATGTCGTCCTCGTCTTCCAACCTCTTCAAGCCCCTCAAGCTGGGCAACGTTGAGCTCAAGAACCGCATCGCCCTCGCACCACTTACACGATTCCGCGCCGATGATGCCCATATTCCCCTTCCCTTTGTCTCGGAATACTACGAGCAGCGCGGATCTGTACCCGGAACTCTTCTAATCACCGAAGCGACATTTATCGCCCCCAAAGCAGGTGGAATGGGCAATGCGCCTGGTATTTGGGCACCGGAACAGATCGCCGCATGGAAGAACGTCACCAAAGCCGTGCACGCTAAGGGCTCCTTCATCTACCTGCAGCTATGGGCATTAGGACGTGCAGCATTCGCAGAAAACTTGAAGAAGGAATTAGGGCCAGATGCGAAGGTGCAGAGTGCAGGCGACATCCCATTCGAGGGTGGAGCTACACCGACGCCTTTGACCGAGGAGGAGATCAAGGAATATATCGAGCTCTATGCCCAGGCTGCGAAGAACGCTATCGAGGCTGGCTTTGATGGAGTTGAGATCCATGGAGCAAATGGTTATTTGATTGACCAGTTCACGCAAGATACCTCGAACAACAGGACGGATGCTTGGGGTGGAAATGTGGAGAAGAGAGCGCGATTCGGTATTGAGGTTACGAAGGCTGTTGTTGCGGCTGTTGGTGCTGATAAGACTGGTATCCGATTGAGCCCGTACTCGACATTCCAGGGGATGAAGATGAAGGATCCCGTGCCGCAGTTCACATATCTCGCCACAGAACTCAAGAAGCTGAATTTGGCATACCTCCATCTTGTCGAGTCGAGAATTTCAGGAAACGCCGATGTGGAGCCTACAGAACGTGTAGATTTCTTGATCGATCTTTGGGACAATCAGAGCCCTGTCTTGCTCGCTGGTGGATTCCGGTCAGATTCAGCAAAGACGGCCGCAGATGAAGAGTACAAGAACAAGAATGTACTGATCGTGTTCGGGAGGTACTTTATCTCGAACCCGGATTTGGTTTTCAGAGTAGAGAAGGATATTGAATTCACGCCGTATGATAGGAACAAGTTTTACAACAAGGGCGAGAAGGATGGGTACATTACTTGGCCCTTTAGCAAGGAGTTTGAGGCGCAGGCGTCCAAGTTGTAGATTAGGTAATAGAAGTAGAGATTAGATAGATAGAACGAATACCATGATTATTGTTTTGCAGCTCGTGGCAAGTAGCAATGTTCATATCCAGATAGTTTGCCTGTATATTACACGACATTAATTTGCTTGCGATTTGTCAATTTTACTTTGCTGGCTCTGATTCATTTCGTTATTTTTCAGTCAAACGCCTGATGAATTGGAAAACTGATCGCTCTCCCCTCGTAATGTATGTTCTTGCCTTTTTCGTCCTCGCCCTTTTTGTTAAGCGAGGTTGCCAGACCTAAGGTAGGTACACCACCTCCGTTCCTTCTCGTCCTCTCGCTGTCTCAATCTCCGAACAACAATAGCAAATTGAGAACCATATCAAGCACGACTACCAAGATGAGTCACCACAACTCAGGTGACAAGTCTTTGGCAATGTCAGAAGACACTGCTAGGACATCTACAAAATCCAGAAGCGTCGACCACCTCACCTTGCGCGACGACGACGACCCTGGTGGTAGGTTGGACGAAGAATCGGATGAGAACGATTCAGATGACGACGGTGGGGTCTCCATCACCCTCGAACGTACTCCGGTGGAAATGGGTGACTCTTCTCGTCATGGCCATGCCCGTGGTCGAACTCAGCCCGACGCTCTCCCGCAGGGAATCGTCTGGCCATCCATTTTGAAGCCAGAATCAAAAAAGACCTCCAAGCAGCTCATCAACGAACAGTTTATGAAGCCAAGGGCTTTTTGCCTGGAACTCGATGCCAAGAATCCCGACATCAATTTCACCATTCCTCAATACAAGGCTGCATATGAGCATGCTGTCAACCAAAGCAGGAGCATGGTGGATATGAGACATACCCGCAAGGTCCATGGTGGACTGATTCGGCTGGATGGTGATAAGGCATACCAAGATATGGTCAACGCTCAATTCGAATCAGTCATCAAACGAGTATGTATATCCTCATGTGAAGCAAGCTGTAGTCATGTTGATCGCTTTGTCACCAATCTAGGGAAACAAAGCAGTTTTGAAGACCCGCGCCACGAAAATCAAGGATATCAAGCTCTTTGCCTCACATGTAGATCCCGATGGCAAGACGGGTCCGGCAAGACTTGAAAGATTGCGCCGCAGGGAAGTGATGTTGACAGGTGTATGCTTTCTATGTTTTTCTTCCCCCTTATTGATGTCGCTCATCTGGCTCAAGACATTGACAGCCTCTAGGCTGCACCGGAAACCATCACATTCGAGGCAGAGAAAGCTGTTGCTAGAGCATGGTACGACGGCCGAACCAAGTTCTTAAAGAAGAAGAAGAACAAGTCTGGCAAAAAGCGCAGCGGCGAAACCATGCAACCAGATAGCAAGCGCCAAATGACAGTAGCGAACACCTTTCATTTGGCCTATAAGCATGCGACCACCAGTACCGATACTCGACCCATTGCTACCTACTCATCTTCGATCCCAGGATTTGGAAGTGAGGGTTCGATTGCGACACCTGCTCTTACCAGGCCCTCAGTCTGGAACTCGTATTCAGAATCGACACACAAGCAAAGTCAGAAGATCGGCGCAGGGCATGAGAACAGTGACGATTACATGCCTTTCGCGCCTTACGCACCCCTGAGCTCCTTGGGAAATCACAACTGGGCTACCTGCGAACCTCAAACGACCGTCCAGAAGCGCTCTGAAGAAGATCTGTACCGACCACGAGCTGATCCACATATCCCGAGTGACCGCTCCAACCGCCAAAGAGGTGAAAATTATCGCCCTCGGCCCGAAACTCACGGCCAGACTCAGAACATGCCACCAAGACCTAAGTCCACCGATATCAAGCCTCTTTCTACCAATCCAAGTTTGAACCCAACGATGCGAAGAAGGCTCCCAACCAGTACAAGTTCTGAGGAGTACGATAAACGCTGGCCTCTGGTATAAGCTGGAGATACCAAGGTGAGATTTAAGTCCGAGAGCTTCAGCAGACTATCTTTTCGTGAGGCGGGAACATGGCTTGAGCTAGCTGGTTGCTATTGTAGTCGATAGGATGTTCGTTTCGCGGTTGCGTACGAACTGATGTAAGATTACATGGATGAGCTGATTGTATTGCTAAAATGAGAACGGGATTTTCCTTAGACCCTTTGCGTACGAACAATGATGTATGAATAATGAGTCTTGTCAAGTTGCAGGTCTCCCTCTAGTTTGATGACTATAAAAGACACTTTCTCAGGCATTGTAGCCCAGCGTCTCCAAAGATAACGTCCAATCTCGTACCGACATTAACAAGAATGGTTCCACCTGTAGCTGTCGTAATTTTGCGACCTTTGGTGAAGACGAAGTACGAAGGTTTGCGCCGGAGATTGGCTTGGTGAAATTCTCAATTTGATTGCTTTCTCTTTTACATCATGCTTGAACGTCTAAGCGTAAGTTGAAATGTGCTGGGTGAGAAAAATAGGGTATATGCAATACAACACAATACAAGAAACGAACGCTTGACCTCTATACCCTATCTGTCAAAGCCAGATCGCAGCCACCTCTCGTCCAGTAACTCCTGTCTACACACCATTCACACCGTTCAACCCCAACCCAGCAGCCGTACTCTCCAACCTCGCAACCAATTTCTTAACGCTAGTCCACTCCTCATTCCTCGCACTCTCCTTGCCGCCCAAATCCGGCCCAACCTCGAAAACAGTCAATGTCCCATCGATGCCTCCAGTAGCCAGTCTCTTTCCCTCACTCTCCTCCCAAGCCAGTTTATTCAAACTCTTCGCCAACATGCTCCGGCCCCCCTGGCGCACACTAGGACTCACCTTAGCGAGCGGGACTTCGGTATCGACCGTGATATCCCAGACTTCTAAGCTGCCCGCTCCGTCGACTAGAGAGAAAACGCCGGGTTTGACAGGCGACCATGCGGCGTCGTAGACTACGTCTTCGCGTGTGAAATCTAGAATTGGAGATACGGAGTGTGAATCGCCTGTTGTGCCTGTGGTGGATGTAGCAGCTGGGGCGCGAACTTTCCAGAGCTTGACGCTCCAGTCTAGAGAAGAGGAGAGGACCAAGTCGCCTAAATCGACAGGTCCGCGAGCAGGGTGGAAATCAATTGACATGACAGGACCGGCATGTCCTCTATAGCCGACGCGTTGGTCGACTCCGGCTTTTGCGCCGGCACGGTCGTAGCGATGACATGGAAAAATGGTGCCTTCTTCTGAGCCGACGAGGAAGTAGGTTGGGTCTGTTTGAGGGAAGGCCATGCATGTTGGAGAGAGGTCTTCTGTTTTCGAAGGCGGCGGTGCAGTGAGATTGAGGAGTTCTTGAGGCTGCGCAAGCATGTCGACTGTCCAGCCGCAGACTACGCCGTCGGTACTGCAGGAGATGATGTTGTTGGCGTTTTGAGTGCCAACTATGTCGATCGAGTAGACAGGGTGGGTGTGGCCTGTTCCTGTAAGAGGGGTTTTTTGAACAGGAGCGGATTTCATGCGAGTGTCCCAGAGGAGCACTTGTCCGGAGTAGCAGCCGCCTATAATGATGTTGGGATGGAAGGGGGAGAATTTCGCGGTTAGCACGTCGGACTGGGCGTGGAAGACGAATTCCGGGCGGTCGTGGAGGTGCATGTTCCAGACTTGGACGAGGCCGTCTGGATCGTGTGGCGCAGAGGGGTTCTTGGTGTATGAGGCGAGAACCAATTCGGGGAATTTTGGGGAGAAATTTATGTCGCTTATCATTCTCTTTTTGGACCATCGTTCGTCGTAGAACTGAGCAACTTCTTTTACACGCCGCCGGCCTTTTCCTCGAGTATTTCCGTACTCGTCATCGTCATCTTCAACTCCATTTTGGCCGCTGAGAGCATAGTCTGCCAAGATGTCATATTCTTGATCAAGTGCCCTTTCAATAACCTTACTAGACCTCTCGACGAAGTCCATGAAGTCGTCCGAGGAAGTGACTGCATTGAGCTCTTCGTTTGTGAGAGCTCTCGCAGGGAAGTTTGCTGCTCCATTTTGTGATGTCCTTAGTGGTCCATCTACAACCAATTCTCTGGTTGCTTTGAGCTCCTCTTCGATCTCCTGTCTTAGACTCTCCCGTAATTCCTCTTGCTGATCCCTTTCCCTCCTACTCAACCGCTTGCTGGGCGAAGATGTCGTGGGCGACTCGCCATCATCATTATCTGAGTCCTCGAAAGCCTTTGGCCGTGACGTTTGGGTACCCCATTCCTCTGTCGTTTGTACCCCTTTACTATATGAAAAGACCTCTTTGACTGGTGATGGCGGAAATTCGTAGACTGTCGACAGAGGCACAGTAGACAGAACTTGTGTCGATATCGAAGGTGTCTGCGGCTGGTTTTGTATCTGACCGATAGATGGTTCTGAATTCTCATTGCTAAGTTCTCCGGCACTTAATACACTGTTCGGTCGACTGCCTTTGCCAGCGGGAGATCCAGCACCTCCAGGCCCCGTTGATCCAGGTCTGCTTTTGTCGACCAGTATCGAGGATATGTACTTGTCTAGCTCTTCTCGATTCTCTGCTCGGCTTGGTATTGGGGCTATAAGCTATAGGATATCAGCACCTGTAAGGCAGATACAGAAGGGTCTTATACGTCACTAGAACTGCCTATGCTCTGCCGACTTGAGGAGATCTCACGCGCCCGCAGCTCCCTTTGCCTTTTCAACTCTGCAAGCTTGGCTTTCTTTGCCAGAATTTCATCTCTGCGTTGTTGCATCATGGCCGCGATTGATGCCCATCTCGGGGCGGGCCAGCGTTCAGGATGCTAAGACAGCTAGAGGGGTTTTGTTCTTGAAGTCAAGACCTAGATGAAGAAGACGTTGGGTAGATTCGAATACGGGCTGAATAGTAAAGCGGTAGGTATGTAAATTTGTTTGCTGACTTGCGTTTGCGACACATCGTCGCGTCAACGATCGCGTTGCATTAAACATAGCCACGTGACTAATCATAGTTCGCAAAGCTCATCCCGGAATCCTGCGATCTTCTCCGGCCACCTCAAAAAGAGCTTCACATCGTCACTATCAACACACGGCGATTCCCACAGCTGCGACAGCCCATCAATTGAATTATCTGGACACATTCCGCTTGTGTATATTGATCGCCAATAGCTAATTCGCTCTTCCGCCATACCAGACTCTACAATGGCTTCCTCCGGTGTAAACGTACGTTTCGATATTTTTGCGCATGGCATTAACATGTCCAATGGCATCGAAACAATGTTATATTTTCAAAAGAAGCTGCAATGAATTTGTGCTGACATTTTTGCTCCTCCAGGTCCTCCGATACTCGGCATTAGGTGCTGGTATTTTCTACGGTTTCTATCACCAGGCCCAGCTTACAGCTGCCTCAAAATTGTCCGCCATTCACAAAGACTACGCGCACAAGGAGAACTTGATCAACCAGGCAAAGGCGGAGTTCGTGAAGAAGAATTCCCCTACACCTAAAGGAGGAGGTATGTCAAGCCCCGAAATCAATAAACCCCTTCCACGAGTCCAGGAAAGAAAACAACGACCGTTGTTGAACTGCTGGGCATACACTATGGCCTTGAACCTCCTAATGAGAGCTGACGATATGTGAAATAGTTATAAGCGACCCTAATGATTCACGATTCGACCTAGAAGCACTCTTGAACAGTCTGGATGCAAAGACATCGTAGGGGGTCAGGGGTAGGGTGTTGTAATGATGGGTCGCCTGGACGGAAATAGACAGATGGTATTGATCGGTGGACTACAGTAGGGACACTGGTTGTGGCTTGGGAGGTGCGAAGTGATTCATACAAAAGCTTAGACGTCACGGAGCATACTTCTTGTACATTGTACTCATATTGAATGGAAGAGTGGAGATTATCAACCATGGAACGAGGAGTTAACTCTCTCTAGTGATGTTCTATCACGTAAAATTGTGGAGGTCTTGTCACAAGATAGTATGCTGGCCTATGAAACATATAAGTAGGCATCCTAAGCACAGGACAGCAAAGTAGAAGTGCCTCGCCTCCGGGAATTACCCCCACAGACATGCGTACTTGGGATTGAATTGCTATCGCCTGTACGTTTTACTCGGCATTTGAAGATATTCAGTAACCATTCTCTCATGTAGGCTGGGCCAGAAAGTGTGCGGCGAAGTGAGAACTACCCACAATTCAATGTTGTAATTCGATTACTACTGAATTCTCTCAAATACCATAGAATATCACGGAAGTTTATTACACAATCTCACGTAACTAATCGATTCCTCCACTGACAAATTTTGACGTGGAGGCCCCAGGGAATGCATCACTACTAGAAAGTAATCATTCTGCTGGAGATGAATTGCTTTAGGGGACGGTTGACAAAAGGAACAATCAGCCAATGGAAGTTCTTTGCCAACATAATAGAAATTCAGACTTATGCCGTTTTCAGTACACAATCTTTTCAAGTATCTTAAAGAATTCGAAGTAATTACCATAACATTATAATCATGTCTAAAGATTAACAGTGGACTCTCAATTCCTTAAGAGAGCCAACTCCCGCTGCTATCACGTGAAACTTAGCTTCAACCTCAAACCCCTGCCAACTGCTCGTTGCGCGTACTGTAGCTCGAAAGCCAGATATGCGACTTTAACATCCAACGACAACTTTTCTGTTCGACCACCAACCATGGCGGAAATACAATCAGAGCCCTTCTTCAAGGGAAGCACAGGAAGAAGTTCGAGAGGTCTGCTTCGATTGATCATTTTGTGCTTAATTGCAGCTGCGTACGTATCCCTGAGCCCCGGCAGGAAGTTGAATCCGGATCCAGCTTCTGTATTGCGTCTGGTCTATGAAAAGACTTTAGTAGAGGGAATTGGCAGTAGGAAATGTACTGACTGTCATATAGAGCTGTTGCCTCGAGATTGTTCTCAGTGATCCGCTTTGAGAGTATTATTCACGAGTGTCAGTTACCAATCCTCGAATCCCACACCTCTACCCAGCGGGGCTCCCAGCATCTCTTAGAGCATTGTAGCTAACTCACTTCCAGTCGATCCTTGGTTCAACTTCAGAGCAACGAAATACTTAGTACAAAATGGCTTCTACGACTTTTGGGATTGGTTTGACGACCGGACGTGGCATCCACTTGGACGAGTTACTGGAGGAACATTATACCCGGGTCTGATGGTGACCAGTGGTGCCATCTACCATGCCCTCCGAGCCCTCACGATTCCTGTCGATATCCGAAATATTTGTGTGCTACTTGCGCCTGGATTCTCCGGACTCACTGCTTTCGCAACATACCTTTTCACGAACGAGATATCAACTTCTCCTTCCGCTGGCCTCCTCGCCGCTATCTTTATGGGTATCGCCCCAGGCTACATCTCGAGATCAGTTGCTGGCAGCTACGATAACGAGGCTATTGCTATTTTCCTACTCGTATTTACCTTCTACCTCTGGATCAAGGCTTTGAAGGTTGGTTCGGCATACTGGGGCGCTTTATGTGCTCTTTTCTACGGATACATGGTGTCAGCTTGGGGAGGATACGTTTTCATCACCAACTTGATCCCACTCCACGTGTTCGTGCTTGTCTGCATGGGCCGATTCAGCCCAAGGTTGTATGTCAGTTATTGCTCGTGGTACGCTCTTGGAACGTTGGCCAGCATGCAGATTCCTTTCGTAGGATTCTTGCCAATTCGCTCAAGTGAACATATGTCCGCTCTCGGTAAGTCATGCTCTTCATAATCTTGCTGGGGTTTGCTAATCCTCGCAGGTGTTTTTGGCCTTCTCCAATTAGTTGGATTTGTCGAGTTCGTCCGATCCGGTGTGCCAAGCAAACAGTTCGCAACGCTCCTTAGGGGATTCGTCCTCGCTGTCTTCGTCATTGCTTTCGGAGGATTGGTTCTCTTGACAGTCGGTGGTGTAATTGCTCCATGGACTGGCCGTTTCTACTCTCTCTGGGATACTGGATACGCAAAGATCCACATTCCAATTATCGCTTCTGTGTCTGAGCATCAGCCAACTGCCTGGCCAGCGTTCTTCTTTGACTTGAACCTCCTTATCTGGCTCTTCCCAGCGGGTGTCTACCTCTGCTTTCAGAAGCTTGCCGATGAGCAGGTCTTCATCGTCGTCTACTCCATCCTCGCCAGTTACTTCTCTGGTGTCATGGTTCGACTTATGCTCACACTTACTCCAATCGTTTGTGTTGCCGCAGCTCTCGCCTTGTCCAGTATTTTGGACACATACCTGACGATTCAATCGCCAGAAGCTCCTGTTGAAGGTGCCCCTGACGCAACACCCAACGGAAAGCCTGCCAAGGGTGGCCTTCGCTCAATGCGCCAGCCTATAGTTGGTATCTACACCTTGTTTTCCAAGGGAACCGTTGTTGGAGCTCTGACAGCTTACCTCCTGATCTTCGTCATGCACTGCACTTGGGTCACCTCTAACGCTTACTCTTCGCCCTCCGTTGTACTGGCAAGCAAAATGCCCGACGGAAGCCAACATATCATCGACGATTACAGAGAAGCTTACCAATGGCTGCGCCAGAACACTGCCGAGGATGCCAAAATCATGTCATGGTGGGATTACGGATACCAGATCGGTGGTATGGCTGATCGCCCAACACTAGTTGACAACAACACCTGGAACAACACGCACATTGCCACTGTTGGCAAGGCCATGAGCTCTCGGGAAGAGGTCAGCTACCCAATCATGCGCCAACATGAGGTTGACTACGTTCTTGTCATCTTCGGTGGTCTTTTGGGATACTCTGGAGATGATATCAACAAGTTCTTGTGGATGGTTAGAATTGCTGAGGGTATTTGGCCTGATGAGGTCAAAGAGCGTGACTTCTTCACCGAGAGAGGAGAGTACAGAGTCGACGATGGTGCTACTGAGACCATGAAGAACAGCTTGATGTAAGCAATAACCCATGATATATGCCAATACAATTGCTAACCAAGCCTACAGGTACAAGATGTCATATTACAACTACCAATCCCTATTCCCACCCGGACAAGCGCAAGACCGTGTCCGTAATGTCAAGCTACCAAGCGTGGGACCGACGTTGAATACAGTAGAGGAGGCATTCACCAGCGAGAACTGGATCGTCCGAATCTACAAGGTCAAGGACCTTGATAATGTCGGTAGAGATCATGCGGCAGCTATGTCATTTGATAGGGGCCACAAGAAGAAGAAGGCACTAAAGAAGAGAGGGCCTAAGGTTCTGAGAGTTGAGTAAGAGGGAAGCAGAATATGTCATTGGCCGAATGTATATGTATTATAACACTGGGCAGGTGGGAATAAAAGTGTAGCGAGTCGATATAGAAATGTACTCATAAATATGGCCTGGCTTACAAGTGAGCCGCGCGTTCATCGTTCTAGGATACTCTCCATCGCAATGCCTTTAATGCGTCCCTGTTTGCTTCGGTGCTTCCTGGTGTTGCTGGTTTCTTTTAATCTGCAATTTTACAGATGAAAAACCACGAGGTATTCGTAGCTATGTAATTTTGTAAATTTTGTGACAATTTCGTGTCTTGGAGAATCACTTGAGCCAAAATCGCTCAAGGACTATCTAGGCTTGGCTTGCTGCTTTGGTGAAGTCATGTAGTAGTTGCATGACTTTAGCAGGTGTAATCGGTAAATATGTCCAGATACTCAATTCTTTTGTTATAACTTTTGAAGACGTAAGTCCTGGCCATTCATGACTTCAGCTTGATTCTGCAGCAGAGCCATGCAATATTTTCATGACTTCGGTAGCAGTACACATCGCTGCCTGTTTCCTAGATAGTTCTTAGGTGCAAACCTGAACTCCTTCAGTCGTAATATTATTGTGTGAAGTCAGGCCAGAATCTGTCAAAGGTGAGTGTTTTGTTTTCGCTCGAAGGGGAAAGGGCGGACTCGTCCAATTTTCCAACCCTTCAGAACTCCAAACTTTCTGTCCAGCAACGCCACCGACATAAATGACGACACAAAACACTGTGCCCCGAAGCGCTCCATGGAAATATGCTCTCACTGTAAGCACCCAGCATGACCCCCTCAAATCAATTCTCCTACTGCGCAGGGTCGACACTTGACTCACTGTTTATCTTAGCTTCAGACCGAATCGACCTTCGAGCGAGCCCGACGATGACGACAGCAGCTCCTCGGACCAAGAGCGCATTCTACCTCCCGGGACACCCTACTTGACGAAAATCAACGGCAAGCTAGTATGGGCGCGCAAGAAGGTCCCAAAGACCATAAATCCAGTGCAGGACCTGTTAGGAGAAGCTTTCGGTGGAAATAGAGCTGTGATAGTTCGTAGACGATCTAGATCTCTGGAGAGACCAGTCATGAGGGTCATTCTTGGGCACAGTCAGGCGGCGCAACCACAGCAGACGACTCACTCGGCTCCTCTTACACAACAGGCTTTCTCGACGGCGATGCCGCCGATGGCACATTATGCTCACCATATCCCGCAGTGGTCGCCTCAGTGGTCGCCGCAGTTTCCTCCTCCTCACTTCCAAATGCAATCTATGCCGCAGCATGGACCATATCCTGTGTCGTTTCCTTCACCACTTCCTCAGCAGCATCCTCCACAGCAGCCTGTGCAATTTGGTCCACAAGGTCTGAGACTCTACATCCCCCAGCAGCCACCTGTTCCACCGCCACTTTTCGTACAGCAAAGCCCAACAGAAAAAGAAAAGGAGCAGCTCAAGGTCTTTGATGCGCATTTCAACCAGGCAGTTAAGCCAAGTTTTACCAGAGTCACGTCAGCATCGAGCGAGGAATCCCAAAGAAAAAAGAAGGACAAGCCGCAGACCAAAGTTAGTGAGACAGTCAACGATCTTACTGTGGAGACTCGCACTGCGAAGGTCACAATTGCAGTTACGAGGCATGTTTGTGGCTATTGTGGACGATTGAGATCGAGGAAATATCACCATGAGCATCCACTCAAGCCTGGAGAGGTGCCAGAGGTAGAATTTTGTAGGAAGTGTCAGAAGGATGCTAGTTCTACTAGCGAATCTAGTGATACTGAAGTCGCAGGGAGTAAGAGCAAGAAGAAGAAAAAGGATAAGAAAAGTGGGAAAGGGAAAAAATCCGAGTCAGCTTCTGGCGAGAATGATCATTTTTCCGAGTACCCAGAAGTAGGACTGCCTAAGGCGCCCAAAGCTGATGACCCGAACCCAGGTCTATCAGAAAAAGTCAGTGCCTTTCAGTTCCTCCAATTTCCAGGGTATTTAGCTGATATTTGCCTACAGCCAACAGTGGAGCAGGCGCCAGTAGAAGAGTACATTATTGTCGAGGAGGAATTCTCCGATCACGAGCCTCGGCCTCGAGGAAGATCGAAGAAACGAGCCCCCAAGGAATATGAAGCACATAGACGTCCCTTGTCGCCAATGACCAGCCAGCTCTCCATTACTCGCACCAACTCAGATTCTTACGCCACACCTGCTAGAGGGACAGGGGCTATTTACGACAAGCCCGTACAAGCCAGGCAATATCAAAAGCCAAGTAGGGGGCTTGGGAGAAGCTCGCCCTACCAAACCTACAGTACGGAAGAGCCAGACAGCAGACGCGGGAGCCACTATGCTGGGATTGGATCTTTTGAGCAGGATGATTTCGAGTTGTATGAAGCGCCAAGACGAGGGCCACCAAGCAGACATCAGAATTACAAAGAGCCGAATACTTCGAGCTCTATGGTTTCTAGTGAGGCTAGAAGACGCCGCAAGAGGGAGAGAGCCCCTCCTTTAGACCTGACTTCTCGACCTTGGAAACAGCCTCATATTACTCATCCTGAGAAGGATGACGAGGTTGTCGTTGTAACCGAGAGATTTGTATATCGAAAAAAGAAGGACGTTGAAGATGAAGAAGAGCGGAGGAAACAAGAGTATATTGATCAAGCAACTTTGAGTCCTCGCAGGACAAGTGGGTTTTCTGCTGAAGAAGCAGCCAGTTATTATCACGAGGATTGGTCAAGACCAGCGAGTGAAACAGCCATGCCTTCGATTGTGGGGAAGCCATATCAACCGTACCAGTCGAGTAAGTCTAAGAAGGGATATCGAAGAGAGAGACACCCAGACTCGGAGCCAACTGAATCGGAAGCTAGTCTTGAGTATAGCGACAGAGGTAGGCTCTCACGCCCTACATTTCCAGTGTCTTGCAACCTGCTGATAGAAAATTAGCTCATTATTCTCCACCACGGTTTCGGTCCCCACACTCTTCCGTTCTTAGAGCGACTTCTAATAACTGGTCGGGTTTGAAGCACACAGCATGGGGTGACGAATCTCTCCATCCTTCGATCGTCGGCTCCGAACAAGCCGAACGACGAGACAGAGTAAGCCGCTCACCTCCTCGTAATAACCCACGCCGAGGACGAAGTACATCCAACGGTCGACCAGCATACGTTCACGATGCGACCGATGGCGGGACAGAGAGAACTCTCATCCTCTCACCACGTCTCTCGAGCTCTAAAATTCGGGATGAGTACGATGACGACTCGGATTCGGGTAGTAGCTCGGTGTCTAGATTTATGAGAAAGGAGAATAGAGATAATTTTGATGATTATTCTGTGGAGAACTTGTCGGATGTGGACAGGGAGGGTGAGAGTGAGGCGAGGCATGTCAGATTTAGAGACACGCCGAGTTTGAGGTCTGCGAGGGAGGAGTGGACGGTATCAGAAGAGCGAAGTCAGCGTTCGAGGTCTGAGTACGATGATGGCCGAGGAGAACAGGGTAGAGGGTGGAATGAGGGTGGTTGAGATGGTGGAAGGGATATTGGGGACCGTTGATGAGAACTTGTGATGGGTAAACGAGTGCGGAGTTGAAAGTCAGGAGACAGATTTGCGAGATGAGTGTAAAGTGGCTGAGTCTGTTGGACAGATAAGATAATCGGGCGGTTCTGAGGGACTATTGCGTATACCCAGAGATAAATGTTCGCTTCGGTAGTCTACAGAAACGAGACAGTTTAATTACAAGTAAGGGCGCGATGTGACGACGACAGATTTACTTACCAGGCTTTTGGAGAAATTCTCGGTTATATCACAAACTATTTCTTCTAACGACTTCTTGGGCTGATTACAATTGTCTATGCAGATTCTGTCAAACCCGATAAAGGAGACTTCGGACGTTGCCTAAAATGGCCACAACCCCATCAAGCAAGCATACCTTCCTTTCGCAAATGAAGCAGCCATTATCTAATACCGGGTTACGTTTCGTGTGAGCTGCAGATTTAGGTTTAAGAGGTCTAGAACACATCTGCAGATCGAGTACTACAACGGTGTCTTCAGAAGCGCCAGAATCTTCAAATTTTGACCTTGAACATCTCCCATCCCACAAAGTCGGTATATAGCTCTCACGATTAATAATTGGCTTGACAAATTGCTATAGCAAATTTGAACTGCTTGAAAAGATATGGGCACGGTAGTCGGGCTCGCGGAGAGAACATTCACAGCGTCCAGGCAGCTCGACAGGGAAAGCATGCGACTATCAAAGAGAACATTCACTTCGAAGATGATCATATTTCCGAATCGACTGCCTTGAATTCTGCTAGAGCATATCTGCAGTGCGGAACTTCCATAGTCCACCTTCACAGCCTTCTTACAGCGTGCGTGGCTTAATCCCAGAAGTCCGAATATTTTACCTTTTCGATTCGTGCTCTCTGCATGGCGATACTGCCAACACAAAGCAAATAACGGTCGTGATTCGATCACTACATCTGCTGCCGATTTAGTTCTTTGATAGATGTTGTGCCAAGCTATATACTGTGATGTGAAATAGGTTAAGATCGCGGTTTCTTTCTAATAGATTAAGCAGACTTGCTGCTAACTGTGGAGGTGCTGGCATCACATCCGCACCCAGCGGAAACGACCAGCTGAGATGTTCCAAGCTAAAAAAGGATAATATTGCCTTGCCAAACTGGACGATGACACAGGATGCCAGAAGGATTTCTTAGATTATCCAAAGACGACCCCGGAAGCTCCTCGCAAGAACTGCGCTTAATGAGTTTCATCGATCGTCAGAGTAACTGATTGACGAGTCCTTGATATTAAAGAGGTTGGTGGATGAAGTCCTATTCGGATGACGTTCAGGGTTATAGATATTGGATCTGCGACTTGAAGTGCGAGACGCCAGAATTTTGCGGTAAGTATATTGGATTCCCGTCTTGAGAAGCTATCCTCCATGATTACATAATAAAACACCCAGGAAAAATTGAATACGCATTGGATGTCCTGTTCATAAATGATGCCATGAGAGATACCCGATGCTCTGTCATTGTCAGGTGACCCGAGCCATGCGACGGCTTGAGTTGCCCTCGAGTAAATGAATCCCACTTAACGGACCTCATCAGTGGTTATAAGGTTAGGGATGATGAAGGGAACTAGATACCTGATCATTACGTTCACATCCGTTTTCTTGATTAATACAAAGAGCATCGATCCACAGAACGCGAGCAACCTCGCTCTCCCTCAAGTGAAACGAAACGGAATGAAGATTAGAACGTAACATCGTACGGGTACTTTGTTATCGTCAAAAAAGATGTATCGTGAGGGCACAATAGCACTTCACCATTCGTATGAAAGCGCATCGCAGTGGCAACCTGGATCTTGAAGATCCGCGGGCCTGAGAGAACATCTTATGTGGTTATCGCTAGAACGGGCTAAGTCAGGCCTTCGACGAGCAGACCGGGGCTCCAGCGAAATGAGACGTATCTATGGAGTCGACATGCTCAATTGTAGATCAAGTCAACCTGGGTTGTGTTTACGGTCTGACGTGAAGTCGAATACTTGCAAATATGGCTGAGTCCTGCCCAGAAAGTGAGGCGATCACAAGAGATGCCGGGCGGCAACAAGGCAAGCCAATAAACGTAAAGTTATGTTTGCCCAGTTGGCAGATTCTCTGCCCGTCTCTGCCCGTCGAGATATAAAACATCTCGTTAGCAAGAAGTGCTGTGTACCTTTGCTAAAAATTGGATCAACGCGAGGTGAAAATGGTCATTAAAGTGACTCAATTTGACAAAAGAAAAGGTCTCGACGCAGACATCATGAATCCGCTGTTCTAAGCATCTATTTTGGACCACAGTTCTCGACTTGCTGATGAAAGTCCCAGAGGTAAGATATCACTGGTTTAACCACAGATAATCTGAGTGTGATTAGCAGACCCAAAGAATATCAGGTTAGCATTCTTTTCGTCAGATTCATGCCTCGATCTGTTTACTTGCTTGCCTGTACATTCTGATAAGGAAAAAGTCCAATGAACTTTACAACTACTCTGATAAGAGACGAGAAGAAGCTTTTGCTGCCGTCGATACGAGAGATTGTATTACCCAGGTAGCTTGGTATCATTAAGTGCCTATATTCTAGTTAAGAGAAGCTTGAAGCGAGTTACTTCGGGTGTTAGCGCGTTCGGTTAATTTCCCCAGCAGTAAACAAAGCTATCCATGTACCATCATCGATTGAAAATTTCACGACAGGAGCGACATCCAATGTGGCTCAGATATTAGAATTGGCATCCCTACGTTTAGCATGAGCTTAGTAGAACAAGACA
Organism: Neospermospora avenae; assembly: GCA_014282315.1. NCBI lineage: Eukaryota > Fungi > Ascomycota > Leotiomycetes > Helotiales > Ploettnerulaceae > Neospermospora > Neospermospora avenae. The sequence continues at coordinate 33,017 of JACBAH010007576.1, forward strand.
AGCTCTCCATCCAAGCTTCGAGCAACATCTGTTGATCTTGCTCTTATATCTTAGCGGTTAACAGGAAAAGTTCACAGGGCCCGAAAATGAAGGATTATCAGCTTGAATCTATTGGATTGATCATCGAAGATTTAACTCAATACAGTAAAAGTTCAGGGAAATTGAAAGACGCGAATTTCATTTACTAGCTGCAAAATCGCCGTCATCGTATCGATGACTTAAAAACCATTCACTGACCCCCTCTCAAGAGATAAGCCTTGAATACTTATTTATGAGGTGTTTCACTGTCATCGTTTTTTCTTCGCCTGAATCCGCAAATCGTGGACTCAGTTGGCATTTCGAGGCTAAGGAAATTCTTCTTCGGGTATGTATTTCAAAAGCGCAGAGTGAACTCAGCATCCAAGATATCTACCGTTGCATAACTTGTAAACTCATCACAAAGGTACATGACTTTCAAGCGTTCCTCGAGATAATGTCTTGTGATGTTTATGTGACTTTTGGATCTCACCACTTGTTTTCTAACGCACTTATTGATGGTAATAAATTTCCACATGCCATCTGCCGTACCCATATCAGAACTCCAGGCATCGGCGACCACTCCGAGCATGCACCCGATTACCACACCTGGTCCTCATGATATAGTCTCCAATGCACTGTGATTTGTCTATCTCCCGTCTAATCACGGCCGGATCTGCAAAGCCTCACCGGCTACTCGTTGATTGAGACCCAAAACACAGACGGCAAGACCTGCGTGATCGTGTGCGACAAGCAAGAAACTTTAGAAGACAATTTGGGGTTGGTGTGCGGTTTTCAACGAACTTCTATGCTGCTTGCCGTTGTGATGGAACGTTGAGTATGTGTGGTGAGGTGGTACTGGCCGAGAAGATGGCAATGTCGCCAGTGCTTGGGAGGCGGATCTCCACAGCTGGGACTTGGGGAGGGCAATAAGAGAGTGTGTAATAAGTATGGCTATAGGGGCAGGTATGTGGGTACGGATGCCGTATGGGTACCGTGTGGATGCCGTGTGGACGTATTGGATGGGGCTGATTGGTGATTAGTCTCTCGACTTGGTAACATTCTGTGTGGATGTTTTGATATCTTGGTCGGTGGGTTCGCCAAACGTGGATCTGAATCTGGATCTTGAATACTGCGGACTATTAAAGTGATAGAAAACTATTCAATTGGCTAGATTTGGCTACCAAGCGTGCTCAAATCGGGTCGGAACTGAAGCTCGTGGCTACAGCGGTGTTATTCGAGACTTCTCGTTTTCCTGATCCTCCGAATTCACAAGTTACAGAGTACAACCCTGGCGTCGTCAGAAAGACATTGTCATTTTGTTGCCTGTCGAAATTTGGTTCCTGTGTACCACGGACAATTTATTGATTGATGCTGTAGCTCGACGCGTGAGACATCGCCGTTTGACCACACTCGAGTGCATCATCGTTTAATATCCGACATCATCAAAGCAGATCACCGAAGCAAATTGAACTACCTCCATTCGAGAGTTTCTGATATGGAAATTATCAGCCTCCACATCTCCTCACTTCCCTGCATCTCGCCGTCTACTTTGGCGGCAGTTGTCCGTACTCCAGAGATCCGGTTCAAAACGTTCTTGAACTCCTTCGGGGAAACTTCGCAGAGGACAACCAGGTATTTACCTGACCAAGCTTCAGGTACGATGTCACTAGTGTTTGGCTGCATGATCTACTGTCTTCCTCGCTACACAACCACAACCACAACACGGACATGCCGCCTCCCGCCTCCTATCGCGCGTTTAGGAAAATATTCGTCATGTATTTAGTTATACAAGGACCAATTTGACACGATTTTTCAACAGGGATCAAGTCTGTCATCCGGGGACGTGGACTTGACGGAGAGATTTACGTTATTGGTTCCGTATTACAGTTTTGTCTTGATCTGATGTCGCTGAGCCCGGGAATGTGTTTTCACATAGATAAGTGAGGAAATGTGTTTAAGAAAGGTTCCACTTCTGACTCGGGAATAAAGTTCTGCTGCTACGGAGTACGTTCTCTTTCGCTGGGGTGATATGAATGACTTTCCGCTAGTTGAGCCACCTTGTATTGTGCCATACTTCCAAGAAGCTGTTGGAGGACAGGTAAGTCTAGATCGAGAGGAAAGTTAGGAATATTATAGGTTGCAGTATGCTTCCTACCATATACTGAGGAAAAGATGAAATAGGTTGAGATCAAGAGGCTAGTCTATCTCTGGTTACACATCTGCCATGCCAAACAGAGGCTGCTCGGATCTCAAGACATGCGGACAGATGCTCATTCTTTGTCGTTTTGGTAGACATCTTTTCATGTATCTCTGTAGCTCCGGATGATGGAATAATAGCCTTCTGCTTTACCGTGCAAAGTACATCGATCTCTGTACATAGATCCGAAATACTCCTGGCCGGGACCCATTACTAGCTTGCAGTACCGTGGTTTAGGTAATGTAAAATCATGGTTGTAGTGAGGATTTCAAAACTTGGACGAAGATACTTTAGCCTATTTGTGACGATGAGTGTACATGATCGTATCTGCCGAGGCCAAAAGCCGTAAGTGCACACACAATGCAAGATAAATGACGTGCATACCGTGAAAAGGTGCGAGGGTCGAGAATTATGCGTGTCTTCCGCGAGAATGTGAGCCTAATGTGGAAAAATGCCGTGCTTTGACTACCCGAGATATATTCGAATGGTTGGATGCCTGCCACGTCAATACTTCGAATGCAGCAATGGTAAGTTAATCAGGCCGGCAGTCAAACAAGCGCTTAGTCCTTGCATATAATACCATAAATCAGTCTCCTCTCATGAGTTCAGAGGACAACCACGAGCTACATGCTACAGATAATCCACAGGCGTAAAATCATCCCGCCAGCAAGTACTTCTCGCCTCGTACCAAATTCAGCGCCACTTTCGGGCACCAAATAAGCAGTGCCTCATGCCGTCGTTCGTGTCACATGAATGTGTCGATAATCACAGGACGGACCGATTTCCTGGAACCCGAGACAAGGCCGTTGTCGTACAGACATCTACTGGACAGCTTGAAAACCCCACAGAATGCTGGCACAATGACTAGAATGTAGCTAGGTACATATATCTGTGAAGGATCGCACATCTGTTGGCGTGTAGTCACACATGCGCGTCCGGGGAATGCATTCCGACATACTAGTACGTGTAGACTATCAAGTGCCGACTCTGCCGTACATTGAATAAGCAAGTACCTTGACGCATCTCCGCGTGCTCATCAAACGGAGCGGGGAAAGCCTTCTGTACAACCACACTTTTATCTCTTTTTCCCATGACCTCGTTCCACAACAGAGGTATTCTGCTGTCTAGACACACATCCCATTGTTGACATCGGATTTTCATGAAGCGAGGCTAGCACCAGGCCGTCGGCGTTATATCCCCTTTGGGCTTTGATGTCCGGTTGGGTCTTCCACGGATATGGTCACTGGTATGATGGGAGGTAGGATTCGGATTGGAGATCTGGGTAAGAGTGTAAGGTAGCATTAGATCTGATATTGTTGGCAACCTATAGCTCGGAACGTTGGTTGGCATCATGGCATCACGCGCTCTGAGTGCCTGTGCCCCAAAGAACTATTTTATTAAGTGTGTAAAGAGACGTCTTCATCCTTTCGAGTAGCTATTAAGAAAATAGCAAGTTATTGGTTCCAACACCGTGAGTCTTCTCGTCCATGATTTGGATTGAAGATAAATCCATACGGAATTTCGGTTTGATGCATGCCGAGTTGAGTTCAGAGAACAAGTTCTAATGCCACGACTTTTGTTTTGACCCTAGCCTGTTCGAACTGTGACGTTCAAGCCGTGACGTCCTCTCGACATGATCTCATAACTCGAGGCATATCCCTTCAATCCCACATGAGTCATGACCCTGAATTTCCTCTGCCAGAAGAAAACCCGCTCTGACCACCAGCTCAAGCCAAAGCCAGCCCTGTCAACTGAGCAAAACTAATCAACGTCCCCAACCGCTCACTGTGTATCATCTATGGCGCAGCATCTCAAGCCAAAAATACATAATTGAAGCCAAGTATAGCTATCGTCGGCGATATCTTTAAAGGAAGGAACCCCAAAGGGACCGAGTGGTAAGGTCGAGTCAAAGGTCGTTGAATTGAAGTTTAGCTCGAGATGGCTCCCGTCTGGGGCTCAGAAGTTAGTCGCATCGTGCGGTCGAATCAAGAGTGCTGACATATACGCTATGTCGATTTAGTTTCCTCTACTGGACGGCACGCGGAGAATTGCGCTATGGGTTTGTATTGGTGTAAGTGCGTGCTGCATCTTCACACGAATCCTGCGCGCATGAGAAATGTCGAGCAGGGAATAAATGAAAATCTTCAAGACTGTCGCATTAGTAGCATGGATATGGGGATGTAGGTGATCTAATTTGAGATGCTCGTGTATACTTGGTAAGAAGTAGTTCATAATAGATATCGGACCAAGGAATATCACCAATCACCCAGCCATTCAAGATTCCACTCATGCTACAGGGCTATCAAACCTGATGAAAACCGCTCCGAGCTCTACATGCCATGCATTCAGGTCACTTAACCGCTGCACAATGCCACACCGAAAAAGGGATGTGCGTGGTTTCCAGCTGGATGGTACCCAATCACTTACCTTGCAAGAGGAGGAACGGGATCGAGCTGTGCATCACAAGGCAGGCCGCTTGCTCACTTGCGCATCTGAGATGCGGGATGGCATGGCTGCAAAGATGGGTGGTGGGTGGAGACGCTGGGTTGTTCCGCGAATCTGAGGCTTTTCTCTTTGCTTGTTATCCCGGGATTTTGCAAAAGTGACACGACATGGTGGTTTGGTCTGGACCTTTAGGATTCGAGGTTGGGGAGGGGAGGAGCGAGTCGAGGTGTTATGCGGTCTTGGAAATTTTCGCGCACGAGGATTTCGAGGGCCGTATCTGCGTGGATTTGGGAGAGGTGCTTGAATATTCCGATAGGATTTATTTCTGGCCTGCTTGATTCGGTTCAAAAAGCAAAATAGAAAAACATGCCCTACCAAAGGACTTTTGAGAGCAATCTACTTGGGTAATGTTAAGAGCCTTGATGCCTTCGAAGGGAAAGCTCAAATTATCTACTTCGTATGTCTTGTAGCTAACAAATAAATTTCCCTCCTCTGCTAAGTATTCACTCACGGGAACACGAAGTGACGCAACACCACTGACAGGCAGAAAAGAAGAGCGAGAGATCATCATCAACTTCATAACTCCGGACACTAAGCAAGGATACAGATCCTCGGGGAAGATACGCCCACGTTCACAAGCCGTGGCATTGTGAACAGGGGGGGGGCCTAGATATCTCTACACCGTACAGTACAGCCTGCTGATCTACCGTGTTGAATATCAATCACCATCCACGAAAACGTGCAGCTTGAGTCCATGCCAGAACAAAAGATCTGCATCGCGAAAAACCCGCAAGGACAAGGACAAGGACAAGGACGAGGTAAATCCCTAGTCGGATGCGCTCGCGGCTATTCTCCTCGCTCGCGCTATACATGTTGCCGGACTTGGAAGAATGCCTTACTTTTCACGAAGTCTGCTATATAGCCGAGCGCAATACGTTATTTTCCCCACCTGAAAGGACGAATGGAAAACGCGGGTATTTGGTTAGAGCGTGGTGCGCGCCAGTCGCCTTGTGGGAGGTTGAGAGGTTGGCATGGCATGGCATGGATATCTCGGTCAATTGCGACTCTGTTGATTGAGATCTACCGAGGCTCGAGGTTCATGTCACGATGTGCATTCTGTGGACTAGTAAGTTGAAAATCGAGCTTGGGTTTTTGGACAGGTATATCTGAGTCTGTGGTTGAG
>JACBAH010007577.1:0-38909 GCA_014282315.1 Neospermospora avenae
TCCCCCTCCCCTGTGCTTGTGCTTGTGCTTGTGCATACCCTTTTTCGATGAACCCTGGCCCTGGCTCGGCTGCTGCGCAATTCGCTTGGCTGGGGTTCTGTCACTCACTAGAGTCACTACGGAATACTGGCAGGTACTACTGGCTCACTCATGGCTAACAGCTCCACCACTCCAACCTAGTATCATTATAATCTGGAGATGCCCGCACTACTGCTGAAGGGAGCTCTGTTCCATTCTTACATATATATCTACCCGCCTCAATCCCGTACATATCAAGGCTCTTCCCTACCCACTTCAGGAACCGATCAGCATCTACATACATACATCATCTACTCGACCCTCCTCCTACTACATCATATCACATTGCTTCCGCGTCTTGCAGATCTGTAGCTATCTATCTCTTCGGCACAAGTTCGTTTCGATACTTGTCTCGGATCAGGATAAGATCATCATCTGCTCTCCCGTCCCTGGTCAGATATCTATCTTACTGTACTTCCACTTCTGCATATAAGGCGAGAAAAGTCGCGGTTATCTAGTCAAGGCACTTCCCTTGACCACCACATTTTGGAGTCAATTCTAAGATCAAGGGTACATTACAGCACTATGGCGTTTGGAAGGCATTCGGATTTGTGCTGACTTGTGTTAGACGAAAAGCTGTTGGCTTCTACCCCAGAAAACAGCCAGCTAGTAGTCCTCCCGTCCAACCAAAATGGGCTCAATGACAATTGCTGAAACAACCTACCACATGCTCTCGCGCCATATGAGCAACGATCACGAAGTTGACTTCGCACTTTTCCCAGAACCAAACATGTTTTCTCCCAACTTTGTATTCGGGGGACAGAATTTCAACATGGACGCTGGATACTCATACACCAGAACCCAAGATGGCTACCCCACAAGTTCTGGACTGGGCTCTGGCACCATGTACGTGGAGGCTCCGCAGTATCCTTTGGAGTCGCCAGACCTTCGAGCGGCAACCTCAACATACTCGACAGCTTCCGTGCCTTCAGCAACATCATCTGCTATGGGATCACCTCATTCGATCCACGGACATGCTGTTCCAGTCCCAGAATGGGCTACACATGAACACGGAATGAATCCAAGCATTGTCCAATACGGCGATTATAGTCATGGCACCGACTACAGCTATCAACAACCTACAGGTATGGACGACTTCGCTTTAGAGTTTAATTCAGCCAAACCCAGTTTTGTTGGTGAGTGCAAGAGTGTCTCTAGATCAGCATCTCCTCGGCATGGTTCATCGAGTTCCAAGTCGTTTTCTTCTTCATCAGCTTTTGTCACTTCTCCTGAGATGACGAATCAGATGAAAGTTGACACATCCATCATGTCAATGGCCTCGCCGATTACTCCAATCAGCGCAGTTCGAACAGAGTTTGGAAAAAATGTGTTCAGATCTCCTGTTTCTTCTTTTTCTCAATCTCCTTCAGATTCTCGGCGGCCGTCGCAGGCTTTCAATGGTCATCTTTACGCTTCTCATGGCTCCAACTCTCAAAGTCATGATATGTGCTCTCCTGTTTCTGCAAAATCGCATAATCTTCCTGTCGAGACATCTCCATCTTACGCGTCCTTTCACCAATCGCCTTTCTTTTCTCAATCTAGTGGTAGCTTTGTAGCGCCTCTTGAATCTTCTTGTTGGTTTCCTCTGTCAATCCTCGATCTTTATCGATTGTCATAAAGTGGAGCCCTCGGCTAACAGACTCTGCTTCAGACCCCTCAATTCTCCACCCTCAATTCGCCGTTCGGCCAACTTCTGCTACTCAGTCGAATGAATCCGTCTATCCACCATCTGCGTATCCTGGATCACCACTATCACAGATGTCGAGAAGCCCAAGGCCAATGAACCAAGGGAGTCAATCACCTTACTCGCATGCTTCATCGTATCCTTATCCACCACCTCGCCGACCATCTATTCAATCATATGACAGCCAGGATGGCAATTTCAGCAGCGAAGAGTCCAAAGAAAAGGGACGATGCACATATGCTGAGTGCGGCAAGGTCTTTAAAGATCTCAAAGCACATATGTTGACCCACCAGAATGAGCGACCGGAGAAGTGCCCGATCCAGACATGTGACTATCACGTCAAGGGCTTCGCTCGCAAATACGATAAAAACAGGCACACTCTTACCCATTACAAGGGTACTATGGTGTGCGGTTTCTGTCCTGGATCCGGTTCCGCGGCTGAAAAGTCGTTCAACCGTGCCGATGTGTTCAAGAGACATCTGACCTCAGTCCATGCGGTTGAGCAGACACCACCAAACTCGAGAAAGAAGACTTCTGGCAATATCAATAGCACGAAGAAACTTTCCGGATACGCGCCCGATGCTACTGGCAAGTGTTCGACATGTTCTGGCACTTTCACCAATGCTCAAGACTTCTATGAACACTTGGACGACTGCGTTCTCCGTATTGTCCAGCAAGAAGAGCCATCTGAGGCCATCAACGCAGCTAGGTTAGCAGAGGTTGAGCAAGACCTCGCTGTGCATGAGACACTTCGCAACAACTCACTTCCAGTAAGCACTACCAATGTCTACTCTCCAGATGAGGAAGAAGACGAAGAAGAATTCGAAGACGACAACGATGATGACTTTGCGCTGCGCACAAAGTCTCGCAAGAACAAGAACCGCAACCCAGCAAACGGGGTTCAGAAATCCCGGGGTCTTACGCACTCGAAAGGAGGCGTGACATTGAATACCAAGGGCCGCAAGAAGCGCAAGGATTACCCTTCGTCATGGGGATGCCCATCTTCGCAAATGAAGATGAAGAAGAGAGTCCTGTGCGTCTTTGACGGCCCTCGTCGTCTGTGGAAAGACGACATGATGCTTGATACCGACTATGAAGTCCGCATGAAGCTACAGAATGAGAAGGCTTACGTCACTGATCTGGATGTCCAGACCATGCGACGAGCAGACGCTTTCCACAGTTCTACGGAAGATGAGAAGGGACCATGGATCGCAGACGACATGACTGGAATGGACCTGGAGAAGTTGATGGAGGTCAAGCGCGAGTAACGGCCTATCGATCTGACTTTATGATATAAGGGTTAACGAACATACCTTCTATTGTCATCACATAATTTGCGCTCAAGTTCTCTTTCTTATTCGGCGTACGGGATCTGGGACTAGGGATGATACCATTGCAAAAAGACAAAAGCTCTTTCAAAGTCATCAGCATCCAGTCGGCACAATTGTGTCTCAGAGACTGAGGTTTTGTTTTTAGCGCTGCATGATTTTTCTTTTCCTAATATGTCTCGAGGAAACTTGTTTACGGTCGCGGGCCGGTCCTTTACACTTGTTTGCAGCTACAGCTCTATAGATGAACTGGCGTGAGAGACCGCGTGTTAGTAGTTAAATTAATTAGCAAACGGGAGAGTGAATACTCATCGGATTTGGGAGAGGAATGCCGAGGGGTTTGAGAGGGAGTGGGTTGAAGATAGAGGTATTGAGGATGTGACGGAAAGGAAACGCTGGTTGGTTGTAGGGATCCTGAAGAAGCGAGTTAGTTGAAGAAGGTTCGGCATCTTCATATCCAGGCTCATTGCGCTATGAGAGGAGGATCCGGGTGGTGCTCTGCCAGACTGGTGGAGTATTCTAAAGTCCTTGGATATTCCGAGACATAGGGCCACCAACCCCGACTTTGGGACGTCCAACTGGGCAGAATGCATGGAAGAGGCACTCGCTCGTAAGAAGGAAATGGCTCGGAGGCTTGCCCTCGTGTCACTCCATTGAGACTTCATTGTCAGAAAAAAAAGCCACCAAAGACTGCTATTTCATCTAGCATCCTTAATGGCAGTACAGAAGATTGCAACTGCTTCACGAATCTGGCCTCACTTTATATCGGCGGACCGATATCATGTACAGTATTGTGAACTGTGCAAGTTTTTGCTGAACATACTCGATTGTTGAAGTTGAGACGGTAGCACGGGCAGCTCAAAATTGAAGCTCATTGTCACATTATTCTGCAGATTTCCTATCTCAGAAGCTATCTACTGAAGCTCTTATGTCTAGTCCAACCTCCTCATTACCATTAATACAGCCTCCCAGGAAATCCGAAGCAAGTTCCGCCATCCAGCACTTGGCTGACAGAAACCCCAAATTAACCTGTAAGATCCACTACAATCCTTTCTTCAATGCTTTGCACATCTCTCTGCACATTCCTTTCTACAACCTGAACTACACACTTAACTTCTCCATCCAGCCACTCATATTGCTGGACTAAATCAACAGCTGCCTTCCAACTGTCCTCGTCACTCACACCGACAAGCCCTGTAGCACCGAGTACTGCGATACAGTCCAGTCGGTGGTCTTGACCAGTACCACTTATTATCTCGTGGATGTGTTGAATAAGACTGGCGAATCCTGGACAGGCGTCCGACTTCAATTTGACCTGTGGATGAACTCTTCGGCCGCCGACATGTACAATGTTAACGAGGTAGCTGATATTTGTAACCTCCATCACATTCTCACCGATTTCTTTGGAAATACTGGGTGCTGGTTCTTCTGGATCCAAATTCTCTCCGTTTCGACCATTTTCGCTCAGGTGGAATGTCAGATCAGGACTGCGATGATAATCGTCAAGTTTCGGATCACCCACGGGATATCGAGTAGGCGTGAGATTTTGGGGCTGCCCGATCTGAGATTGTGGCATACCTGCTGCTGCTGGAGGCTGGGATATGCGAGCGGGATTACTGGGTATTTTAGTTCTTTCCTTCTGTCGAGTTTCTAGAGCGTATAGTCGTTGTCTCTCGTTGGTTACCATACGGCGCATCAGGGGCGTTACCAGCTGTATGATCCTAGAGAACAATTTAGCATGTTTCCTACTGTACTTGGAAGTCCGACTTACTTCTTCTTCATCTGAGGCCACTTCAACTTCCGAGTTTGACTCCTTTCGGCATCGTCACCAAAGTATCGTGGTCCCCAACCCTCATCCTCCAAGAACGATTCCACACAAGCGAAGAGCTTCAATTTGACCATGTCCGTGTCTCCTTTTTCCCTTTTCCCGACGCAGTCGCTTCGTTCTGGGTGATCCGGATGCAGCATATATGATTTTGCAGCGGCTTGCATTTGGAGAAACTGTTCGGCTGTAAGTTCGAGAGATGTGAATAAACTTGACATTGGCGCACCTGGATATAGTCATTAGCTTTGCTATTCGAGCGGAAGGGGGATGTTCTTACGGGTATACTTCTTAGACGCGGATGACGGTCGTCTGAACAAAGCAGTAGCGGAGTGTAGACCGTAAGCTCTTGCATCTATACCTGGAACCGGCGAATCTTGCTGCTCAGGTGTGGATATACTACCCTCATACTCTCCCTGCTCGGGGCTAGGACCCCATAGCTCCCGTTCCAAATCCATTTGTTCTGTGTCCCCGTCTGAGATTGAAATAGTCTTTTGCCGCTTAGGTGTCTGAGGGTCTGTTCCAGCATCATCTTCCGGCTCAGATCCTTGATCTCGTTTGCGCTTGTTATTTGTGTCTGCTTCAATAGGCAAAGGATCGAAGCTCCGCTTGAGGTATTCGTAAGCATCAAACTCATCATAGAGCGTAAAGTTGTCGCAAACCTGGCTGCGATCCTCTTCAGCAGCTTCGATCTCAGCGGTCGCCGCAGCTTGCAGCAAACTCTCGAAGTGATCATGATCATTGAGAAGCGGTGGGACACACGACTCAATATCCAGAGAAGGCTCGTAATTCGCGAGGCATTCAAGAAGAGCAGCTGAATCCTGAAGGATCAGGGCTGGGTCCTCTTGAACGGTATCCAGCCCTGCAACGGGGTAAGTATCATCTTCATCTTCAGCTTCTTCGAACAGGTAGTCAAATCTGGAATCTGCACCATTTGGGTCTTCATCCTCGTCGCCTTCTGCGGCAGACACGTCTGCGCTTTCAGCAAGTCCATTTGCAAGACCTTGCAGTATCTTGGCTTGATCTGTTGGCAATACAGGTTCGAGGGACCTCATGGCAACCGCCATCGAAAAGGATGGGCTGGTCTTGGCCTTGAAAATGATGCCTGAGCTTCGAGTTTACTGGGTTTGATTAAAAAATTAGGCGCACGGGCACTGGTTCGCTCCCCTGTCACGGCCCAATATAATCGTACCTACCTACCTAGCTGCCGCGACAGATCTCCGGGCCCGAATCTTGAGTACCGAGCCGAGATTCGAAAGGTCGAGGTCGTCATGGTTGTCCTCAAAATTGGAGGCACTATTTCCCTATTTGTGTAACAGTAGTCTTCAATTTGGAAGTCCTAACTGAGCTGTCATGTATCATTTCCAGTCTGTCAAAAGGAGGAATTGCAGGATATCTGAAAATCTGAGAACCCACCCCCATATAAGCCTTTCTCTTCTCTTCTGCTGCAGGTATATCAGATCACGAGCGGTCGAAAGCATGTACGAGAACAGCAAACAACAAAATTGTACCTTTGTACACACTACATGCAGTAGCTCTCTCTGTACGTATTCCATTTTCTATACCTTTTGTTTATGTGGTGTATCGTAAAACTCATAATCATCAATCATCATCATCCAAAATCATAAAAATAGCAAACGCTCGCTCGAATCGAAATTAAAATCATTCCTGCTTCTTATTTGTCTCCCACGTGCTCGCCTTGCTCATCGTCCTCTTCCGCATCATTGCCATAATATTCCTCTCCATATCCTCACTCCCCTTCTCTAGATCCGCATCTTCTCTATCATATCTCGCCTCTCGCTTCTTCTCCCAGACATACCATATTCCAACAATGATTGCTGTGACTGGTATCGTCACCACCCAATAGATCCAGAATTGATTCGATACTTGAGGCTTGTCGGTTTCTTGAAAGTTGAAGAATGTCATAGAGAAGACAGAGGCCAGATAGGCTCCCGGTAAGAAAACAGCTCCAAGCAAACTAATAATCTTCATAGCTGCGGAGTCTCGTTTGCTGGAGTGAGCGAGCTTCCGTTGTTCACCGGCCATCTTGAAATTCAGCTTGCTCTCTTTCTGGGCGATAATGTTGTATAGCTGAGTTCTGTCAGTATAATCTTGCAACCACAAAATTTAAGGCACTTACAGCACTTCTTTGAATCTCCAACCGCTGCAAAGTGGTATGAGCATAACTTTCAATTCCCTGCAGCTTCACTCTATAGAAGTCCATTCTAGCAAGCATACTATCCTGAAGTGCCTTCATCGTCTTCTCTCGCCTATGTTCCGGTAAACGCTCATAGAACTTCTCCATCGCTTTCTCAATACCTCTCAAAATCTCAAGATATGCTTTCGGTCTCTTCCACAAAACCTGGCTGTGGCATTCCACCAAATCCCTATTAACGGCATCAAGATCGACCACTCCTTCCTTGACATACCCTTCTCTCTCTTCGATCTCGCTACGCATGCTCACAGCATGTTCGAGTTTCCTGAGCCAATCACGTGCGTCTCGCTGCTTGATATCGGTCTTGAAGGAGACGTCGTGGGAGAAGATGATAATGGGTAGGAGCATAGGATGACCGATTTGCAGCACGCATTCTTTCAAGTGCTTGATGCATTCCACTATGTCGGAGGAAGGCGTCCCTTTGACGAATCCGGTTGTGATTCCGTTTTTAACATCGTGAGATAGCATAAGCTCCCATCCTCGAGTATATCCTTTCTTGCGGACATCACTTTTGCGGTATATGATTTCTGAACTCAGTCAGATCGTGCTGGAGCCAAAGCTGAATGAGGGAACATACGAAGGTGGGGTTTTTCCTCATTTTGATCCCAAGCAGCCCAGAAGAAAGGCCCAACTGCACTTGTGCTTTCTATTGCTCGGTAAGGTAGATTCAATGTCACTACCATCGACTTATATACTTCGGGTCTCAGACTTATAACATGAGGTGCAAAGGTGTCTTGTTGTTGAGCGTTCTGTTGGAGACTTGGCAAAAGTCAATTCTGGTCCGGAAAATCCCCAACTTCATCCCATCTCATCAGCGAGCTTGAGGACACTCACATTAAGCGCATTCCCGCCAACTGCACTACTCCTTCAGGAAGCGTCGGTGGAGAAAATGCACCCTACATGATACACACCGATCAGCTACTTAATTTTTGGTTTGTATGGGCGCATTTCTTACCCTCTGGTTGAGGTAATTCTCGAACTCATCTGGTGTAAGAGGGTGCTCCTCGACCGTGTTGAGGGATGGATCCTGCCAGTGTCAACCGTCTGCTCATCTTCCAGCAGCTTTAGCACTCACCGAATATGAGAAGAGTTCGAGGTAGGTCGTCACTTCCGTTACAGTCCTGCACCTATCCACGTTCGCCTTGAACATATAATCATCCATAGCTGCGGTGTTTACGCAAGCGCATCTCTTCAATGATCGGTCAGGTCAGGGTTCTCGGAAGTCAACAAAAAGAAGCAGCAAGCAGTTTAGAATGTCATGATAGCAGCGAAAAGCAAACAAGAAACTCGTTTTCATGAGAAGGGAGAAGTCGAAAGCGAAAGTCAAATGGAGACTACACTACTACTCGGTCTCTCGGTGTACTGCATCGGCTGTATCTATGCAGCAGGCCGCTGCAAGAAACTGTAAGCCCAACCCCGCCAAAATAAATTTGAGGTCTTCTATTTGCTTGCGATGCTTGTCAAACTGTGATAGCGGGGCGTGAGGCGATCTAATGCTGCGAGGCTGGGGAATCGGGATGGGAGGGGATGCATTCCCTAGACAATGGAAGACAGGGAATTGATTGGCACTTCGTACGATAATACGGAGGCGATCCGCAAAGAAATGTCTGGCTGGAAGTCTGTCAAAACGAGGTTATATGGAGGGGTTCTAATCACCGAGTGTCTTGCATAAGAGGCAGGACATGTATTCGAGTTTTGTCTTTGTTTTTATGCAGAAGTTGCTACTTGCACTCCACTCGCTTGAGTACAACAGACACTTGACTCGTGGGTGTAACGAGAATTCAAGTACAGCACCATCGTTCGACAATACAGCTCGGTAAAGGGCAACAGGACATAGGTACCTAAGTATAGAGAAGCAAATACATGAAGTAAGGACTACCTAAGAAACCTTCATTGAAGATCCCGCCAGTCAACGGGTAGTCCCCCAAAAAGTGCTACTCATTCTCATTGGCCATGGGCGGTGCAGTGCCTGGCTCAGTCAGCGCCATGACGAAGTCGGGTTTCAAGGCGCATCGCATCTTCCAATTCTCGAACACCATATTCGAAGGATAACGCGGAAACATACTACATTGAGTTCGATGGCCACACTTTCCTCGACAACACGATGATGGACATTTTAGCAAAGCCCGCCTCGCCCGTGGGCTCGGAGGTATTCGCAGTGGTCGCGCTGCTGGTGATTAGTTTGGGGGTCCTGTTACTGTTGCGCCATTACCTACCACTCCGAACGACGCCTGCCTACCTGCTCGTTCCGATCTTCTTTGCCCTCAGCTTGCCGGCTAGTATCATATTACTTGTGCCAATAGATCTCGCTTCGAGTGCGAGAAACCAAGATGCTGGAAGTCGTGGGATATGGTTGCCGGATAGACTGCTTCTGGTGGGATGGAGGATCTCATACTGGCTGACTTTTGCCTTGACTTGGTATGCTATGTCGTCCTGCGTTTTTGTAGACAGACTTTGATTTATTGTACAGGTTCATTTTACCTATCCTTGCGGAGTATGCGGATGCTGGATACAGAGACCCAAAAGGACGTCTACTATTCTCACTCAGATCAAACGCTCAGTACCAAGCCCTTTTACTCGGATCTGGAATCATCGGGATGATCTATGTTTTCGTAACACAAACAGCCTCGTTCGGCTCGCTGAAAGCAACAGTGATGGCACTTGCATACTGCTGGGGTTTACTGTTGGCAATATACCTGATGGGACACGGATTAGTAGCTTTGCCCAGGAAGCTATTCAGGAATGCGAGCGTCAGTGGAAGGCTAAGGAGGATACAAGCTTCTGCTGCAAAGGTTCACGAGAAAATGGAAGATGCGATCCAGAAGCTGGAAGACCAGGAAGCTCAGGTTGCGGAGCTGGCCCAAAGGAAGACTGGATCAGCCAGTAAATTTAAGGATTGGATCGAAGAGCTGGCAGACGATTCTCACCTACCTGAGTCTCGCCCGAGAACTTTGACTCGCCGCATGTCTGCCCCTGCTGTCAATGTACCGACTGTCATCACAGAACGATATTTGGCAGAGCTAAGTAGGCAACTCAACAGAGCACGCCATAGTCGTGCACGATACCTCGATGAATGGGACCGCTTATTGCATGATGCCGTAGAGACCCAATCAATACTCGACTCTGCTGCGTCCAAGAGGATAGAGATTGGACAGCCATCACCAGATGCACCCTTGTGGGATCGCGTTACTATCTTCACGCCGTATACGCGTTACCTGTACCTGTACTTTGTTCTACCCTACCTGAGAATCGGTCTGGGCGTATTCCTATCGTTTGCTTCTTTCTGCATTATCTGGTCGGAAGTCATCAAGTCGATCAACCCGCTATTATCGATTATCGCTGTCACAGTCGTCCACCATCCAACAAGCGAGCGCGGCCAAATCGGATTTGCCGGCCAAATCATTGCTGCATGCTGGATATTGTACATGTGTATAGCAGCATTGACTTCTCTCACCGAAGTCAAAGTATGGCGTGGAAGAGCACTAGTAAAAAGAAACACACACGGAGAAAGCGCAATGTGGTACGCGATGCAAGTGGCGAAGCTATCCGTACCATTATCATTCAATTTCCTAACCTTTTTGGCTCCGGATATCTACGAGGATACAGTGTTCTTCCAGTTCTTAGGAAAGCTTATCAAGCTCACCAAACTAGGAGCCTGGTTCGATTGGCTGTTCCCGACATTCATCCTCCTTCCAGTCTGTGCGACTCTTTTCAACCTGTACGGGAAAGTGAAGAGCTGTATTGGATATGGTGGAGTTCTCGAAGATGACGACGAAGATGAGAATGAGTCTGGGTATGGTACTGGTTCGTGGCGCGAAGGTCGAGACCTTATCGAGAGAGAATTGCAAGGTCATTCCTCCCTTGGGAGCCTTGCAGCAGATCGACGGCATGTTCCAAATAACCCGAACAACCGGGCAGCGCCAACTGTTTCAGTACCTCCAGCTCAAAGACGTGCTCTTGGGCAAGCATCAGCATCAGCCTCAACATCGAGACCAATCCTCGACCCGCAACAGCGCGATACGGCACCTGAGGACGAAAATTTCTTCGAGGCTTTTGGACATAGGGTGAGGAATACTTTCGATACTGTTAACACGCCGAAATGGATGCAGAATGTTGGGGAAGGTATCAAAAGGCCTAAATGGATGGGTGGTGACGATGACCTAGGAGCAGAGCCTAGTCGAAGTGGTAGTGACTTCACTCGTTGGTTCGGTGGTGGCAGATCTGAGGGGCAGGTTCATTTATAGATCTGCTCGAGGTTCAGTTGTTTGGCATGGCATAGCGGGTGGAGTTCTTGAAAGGGATTGTGGCTATAGATTGGATGGAATTGGTGGACTTTAGACTAAGTAGCGGACTTAATAACCTAATTGGAATGAGAACATATTATCGAACCTGGCGGAATGGTACCATAAGCCATGTTCTGAGATGCTCTTTTAGAATAGAGTTTGCAGCCTGAAATAGAAGCACATGTCTCAACACTCATGATTCATTTCTCCGCTCTGATTTTGGAAGTCAACTTGTTAGCACAAACTGCCGTACAAATAGGCATTCAATAGGCAAAGAGAAGTCCTCAGTAGCCTTCAACGATATCCAAAGGTTCCTCATGGTTGAAGAACGATAAAACATGTTTCGTATTCTCAGCACTCGAGAGCATTTCTTCCTTCTAAGCTATGCTTATTTCATGTGTTTGCCAAAACCGTCCTCCCAATAATCATAAATCCATATCCATATACATAAAGTCCGACATCTAAACTTCTTACTCAATCCTCACTCTCGTCACTCTTCCCATCACCACCAGAGCCTCCCGCAACACTACCCACAAACTCCTGATACTTGAATACCTCTCCTCTCTTTCCCATGCCACCAGAGTGTTTGCCGAATGCTCTCCTCCCCGTAAACCCGCTCATCACCCTATCAACCTCCCTCTCCGTCAAGGGCTTCTCGCCCGGATCAGGCGTCGTATGGAGTAGAGCATCTCTCAGCTCCGCCAAATCAACCTGTCCGCTATCATCTTCGTCGAAAGCTGAGAAAGCCGAGAGGAGCTCGGCGGAGGGGGAGAGGGAGGAGAGTTGGATGGCGAGGGCGTTGAGGAAGGTGGGAAGAGCGATGGTTTGGGATGTGGAGGGTGGGAAGAAGGCTGTTATTTCTGAGGTGGTTGCTGAGAGACCTGTTCCATTTATCAGCATAGATTCAGTACAATGTAAGAACAATGACTGTACTAACCCAATTGTGTTAACATATCCGCAACATCCTCCCTTCCAACCTGGCCATCACTATCTCTATCCAAGATCTGAAAACCCTCGCGTAGCTCCCGAACTTGCGCGGGCTGTAGTTTTGATAGTGCGTTGTTATCTCCCGTATTTCTCGTCGTCAGCATCCCTCCAAATCCTGGACTCGCTGCGCCTCTGGTTGGTGAAGCCTCTCTGTCTCGGGTAGCAGATGTAAGGCCTCGCGGCGTCCATGTCGCCGTCGCTGTAGGTGTAGTTGCGGATGATTCTACCTCGGAGTCTGCTGTAGAGCTGCGCACTAATCGCGAGGGTGTCGTCGCTGTGGCCATTTTTGTGGGAGAGGGATTGGGTGTTGATTGTCGCAGTGGTGATGGAGACGTGGGATTTGACGTGCTCTCGGGGCGTCTGAATGGAGATGATCGTGGAGAGCCATAGGAAAGATGCGAGGGCTTGTACGATGAAGCCATATTTGTTGTTCTGCTGATTAGGAAGTCGCGACGCGGGCGCCAGTTACAGTGTTATGGTCAACGATTTACTAGGTACAATACTTCAAGGACCAGGCGTAAAGGTAGGGCCTGATGTCGAAAGATGTGAATTACGATATGCGATAAGCGAATTCTCAGATGCGATTTGCGAAATTTCGAAGATAGATTTCGGAAGATTGAGCGCAGACGTTGCGGATACTCACCACCGGAATCGAACTTTAGACGAAGTCAAAATGTAAACAAAGCTTCCCGGTCATCCCAAGGCTAACTTTCAGCCGTACCTTACCTCGTTACCGTTGCTGGAGCAGGATGCGCACATTATGATTGGTTACGCATTCAGGGGTAGAAACCATCATCCGCCAGCCCCGATGACCCCTTTTAACATCTCAGATCTCACATCTCAATCGCTGCGGTGTGACTCCAAACAGACAGTGAACATGCAGATTCCCTTTTTCGATTAATATAGAAGCAGACAAACGCACGAGACTTGGAGTATTGTGTTGTGTACTGTACTACTTTGCTTGTATACTGCACCTCCAGTACTCTCTGCTGTACCCTTACTGATCTAGGTTCAACGTCCTAGTCCTGATCTGACCGCTCAGCGCTTATCCTCGAGATCCTCACATGCAATAGCTCGCACGGTCTCTCCAATGCTTGCCAGAACCTGGTCGTTGCCCAGAACGGACAGGTCCTGTCGCAGATATTGCACTAAAAAAGTCCCGAGGGGTGATCAGCAATAATGGCTTCCTCCTATACTACCCCAATATACAGAATCCGGGACCTCAACATCTCGCCGCTTACTATGCAGCGTCCTACAACCAGCCGCACCATGACTTCAATAGAGACGCGGGATTCCAATGGGAGCATCGGTGCTGGAGCTCGAAGAACATCGCTGTCATCCTTCCCGTCCTCCAGATCTCCCAGCGCAATGTCGCGACATTCCAGACCCTCAAGATCTCCTAATCCACCAATGATTGATACAGATCGTACCTCGAACCCGAGCTCGACCTCGAAAACACCCTCTAGTGGGGTTTCTTCCCAACACTCTTCACTCTCTGTACCGAAACGGTACAACCCAGATGCCCATCCAAGGAGGAAGCTCAAATCTCAGTACCCGCGCGGTGAAGCAGAGAATCATGTCGAATATATCCTGGTGGCCTCGTTTGATATCGATAAAGGCCCCATCATGGAGCACCAATATCCCGTTGCAATTACTGGAGATGAGCACATGCTGGCAGAGCTGATGTTGCCCGATCAGGCACATGTACGAAACCAGGATTGGACAATCTTCTTCCTGCATAAGGATACGAGCCAGGAGGAAGAAGAGGCAGAGATGAAAGAGGAAAGGAAGAGGAGACGACAGCGAAAAAAAGACAGAGCTGCTGGATTACTGGATACCGAAGAAGACGACTCTGCGGACGATGATGATGAGGATCTGGACAGCGAAGATTCGGACGAAAGTGAACCAGAAGGAGGAGAGGGCCCGCCATTGATATACGTCTTGAATTTGGTCAACACGAAGACAGACAAGGCTGCCAAAAGAGGAGCAGTAGTGAAGGCCATGGCAATCTGCACGCGGCATCCTTTTCTGCATATATATAAGGTCGGATCAGATCAATGCTTCATGAGATATTTCTAACGAAAGCGCAGCCATTATTATTATTAGCCCTGGAGGAATATTTTAAAACACCACATCCTGCAACGCTGGCGTTGCTATACGAGGCAGTGAACACTATGGACCTGTCACTAATGCCGAAATTAAGTCTCCTGGAACGACATCTTCTACAAGCGAGTGATAACAAGGACTTGTTCGTCGAGAAGTTCGAGCAGATGATACAGATGCGAATGGCAGAAGACAGAGGAGAGATTCCTGAAAGTGTAGCAGCGATGTCCGAAAGCCCCGAGAGACGAATGGACCTCACACGAAACGGAACGAAAGCTCATGTTCAGGCCCACTCGATGTATTCAGTTCCACGAGACACCCACGAGTTCGAAACGAGAGTAATGTATAATGGAATCCCAATACCGATCAAGGTCCCGGTCGCGGTGTCACCAGAGACAGTTGGAGACTTCTCTCTCATCAAGCTTATTCAAACATTCGGGGAAACACACGCCAAATCTCCACAACCGTTCGCGTTACACCCGCATTTGACTACGAGTGGCGCGTTAACGCATCCCATCATCGTATTGGCCAATGCCATGTTGACTCAGAAACGAGTTATTTTCCTCGGTCACAATCGTCCTTCCGGAGAAGTGGCTGAGGCTGTTCTTGCAGCTTGTGCATTGGCTTCAGGTGGCATATTGCGAGGCTTCACACGCCATGCATTTCCCTACACAGATCTCAGTAAGATCGATGATCTGCTAAAGGTTCCTGGTTTCATTGCAGGTGTGACGAACCCTACTTTTGAGAACCATCCGGAATGGTGGGATCTTCTATGCGATTTGCCAACGGGTCGGATGAAAATCAGTAATCGAATTGAAGGTGCTCCTTTGACCGAGGGACTCGCTCAATTCCAATCGCAAAATCCTAGCTACGCGAATCTAGTCAATGCGTCATCGTCTGCAAACTCGGCGACTGATCCCACGGGCGATATTGCTTTCATGAGCGATGTTCTTCGAAGCGTTGCTGCTAGACATGGCGAAGGTGTTATACGTACGAAGTGGCGAAACTGGGTAGAAAGGTTTACGCGAGTTTCGGCAGCGTTCGAGGAGACTGTCTATGGAGCTAGTGCCTTGTACATTGGGGTAGAAGAGGCGGAGCCTGGAAACGAAAATGTCTCTGGTCATGGATATGTCTGGCCAGATGAACCTACAAAATTAAAAGAGCTAGCAGGCGGTGTACATCGAATTGAAGGGTGGAGAAACACTCGAAGCTATTTCAGCTTCAAGCAGGTAACAACTATGTTGTGCTTTGGGCGGGATGAGAAACTGACCTGTTCACAGGACATCGCCCAGCTCTATGACTTCCGACCTCTGAAAGCACTAGATCTGCATCACTTGCATGATCGGCTGCGAATGACTAAGTTGACCCCAAGCACAAGTCGTGAAATCTACTTGGCACTGGCAAAATACACCCACTCTTACGATGAGATTTGCCAACTCCTGACAGTCGCCCCCGAATCTCACGCGGGTCTCTTTTACGTAGCGCTGGGACTGTTTCACAAGGATAAAGAGGTACGATTGAGAGTTCTTGACTTACTGGAAAGGATAAGTGAGCATGAAGCCGGAAGGCATTGGTGGAAGGCCTTGAGCCGATTTGAGAAGCTGGCCTACTATCGTATAAGGAGAGAAGCAGATGCCGAGATGAGGATAAAGACGGGAGAGAATGGGGATACGCAACAGACGATACCCAATGGACAGTCGATGATCGCTGAGAAGCGGATAAGTTGAGCAGGTTCAGCAGTGAGCGAATTACGAGTTACGAGACCATGATTACTCATGGCGTTGCTGAGCAACAAAGAAAGCATTTACAAAGATACCCACAGTGTGTACTCAGAAGAAAGAGAAGACACTCCACAGTTATGATAGAGAAGACAGGGTACGTTCAGGACAGTCAGAAGGGACACATGGATTCAAAGGCGTCTATAGCTTTTGTCTCGAGGCTGGATTGCTTCTATAATATGAGCCTAGCTACACGAGAGAGCATTGTGGAATGGAAAGGCCTACTATGCAAGCAGGTGTTTCGCCGCATAATTAACGTGATCCGTCGCAAAAGTCGAGATGAAGAAATACGAGTGATCATATCCCTATGCATCTTAGTCAGCGCTTTCCTTCCAATTCTTCTCACATTCACTTTCTCTCAATGTTGGACAGGAAGAACTTACATCCTGATACCTAACCTCCAATCCCTTCTTCCCAGCTTTCTCCGCCGCCTCCACAAGATTCTCTGGCAACAACTGCTTCTGCTTGTAAAAGTTATCACCAGTCCCAACGTCCACCAGCGCCTCAAACTCCCCCTTCCACCCCTTCACCAACTCAGTCGCGTCATGTTTCTTCCACTCCTCCCTATCCTCGCCTAGATACCCCTTGAAAGCCTTTTCTCCCCAGGGACATTGACTCGGGTTCGCGATCGGTGCAAAGGCACTAACACTCTTGTACGTGCCTGGATTCTTCAAGAAGAGAGTCAGCGCGCCGTGGCCGCCCATGCTATGTCCGGAAATGGAGACGCGGCTAGAGTCGAGCTCGGGGAACGACGAGAAGAGCGCTTTGGGAAGTTCGGAGGTGATGTAGGATTCCATTTTGTAGTTTTTGGCGTAGGGCTCCGCGGTTGCGTTGACGTAGAAGCCGGCGCCGGTTCCGAAGTCCCAGGAGTCATTTTCGCCGGCGATATTGAGCCCTCCTGGAGAGATTGCGATTAGTATGTTCTGTGTCAATAAGTTGTAGGATGGCAGTTGGCGGTAGGATTTCTTTCAAATGGGTTTAGAAATGGGGGGGATTGGAGGCATACTTGGAGAAGTATCGGGGTAAACAACAGCTATTCCCTTCTGGCTGGCTGCGGATTGGAAGAAGCCCTTCTCGGCACCATTGTCACCAGTGCAAGTTAGACCAGCAAGGTAGAACAGAACTGGGATTTTGCCATTTTCTTTGTTAGGAGGGAGGTAAAGATTCAGGGCCATTTCGCAGCCGGTGGTGGATGCATCGTGGGTGAGCTTCAAGAGCTTACCGCCGAAAGATGCGATTGTTGCTGTAGTTTTGAAAGACATTATGAGTGTAGTATGAGCTTGAATCTGTTGTTTAAGATCAATTGAATGAGTAAAGGAGTAAAGAAGAAAAGAATGATATCTTTCGGTGTTCTGGCCATTCCCTCCCTCATGACGTTTTAGGCTTCTTGACCCCTCAATGCCCCGCTACAGTACTGGTGCCATGGACTTTGCATCCCTGTTCAGAATTCATTTCCCTCCAGATAGCGGAGATAACCCGGTATTGTTTGTTGACTTCGGAATCTTTTGATTTCGCCTTGTCCTTTACCTTATTGGATGGTTGAGCGAGAAAAGCGAAGTGATTCGCGAAATATGAGAGTCAAAAGGGAGTTCAGAAATGGCTTTTCTATTGTTCTTACATCCACATCCAGAGATCTTCATACCAAACGCCGTTTGTACGCCAAATCCAGCACCATTGCAATGAGGCTCATTATCGGAGCCTTGACTAGCACCCAACCCAGAACTCCACTATTGAAGGAGCTCCTCGCATGTCCAGTCCTCGTACCTAGTCCATCGTCAGCATTCAAGGAAATTACTTCCTCTGATACCAAGGACACTTACATGCCATCGGGCATATATCTCCGAACGATCAGGGGGATCTTCTTTTCTCTCAATTCCTTGATAGCAATTTGCAATGGATCCGTCTCTCCTTCTAAATCAACCAGAACAGGCGCATTCATACTGCACAGCTTATTAGCATCCTTGTTATTCCCACACCATCTTCTCCAACATAAGATACACACCTAATCTGCAATGCCCGAGTACCCAGAATCCTAGCCCTCTCGTACTTGGTCATATAAGGTGTAGTCGTCCGCTTATCATGAGGTATCTTCTTGTCTTTCGGCGCTTTGTCTTTGGCTGATCTGTTCGCCTTTGCTCCTGGATCGCCCGACGACACGATTTCCATTCCATTATCCCCTGTCGCCAGAAGCTGATCTGGATTCTGACTGGCGTTCACGTCGTCCACCACCTGGTGCTCTTCATAGGGATCCTCGGGCTCCATGTCATCGAATGCTGGCTCATCATTGTCGTAACCTGGCGAGAAGCTGAATTTGTGTTAGTTAAGCAATACTCTTGCAAAGAAGAGCTTGCGCCTGGCGGTGGTGGGTGGCTTACCCGCCATCTCCTCCCTCATCATCAGACATCGTTAGTTGGAAGAGTCGTAAGTATTTGAGAGGTTTAGTGAGATGGATCTGTCGTAATTTGGTTCGAAGGCGAAATGCGACAGGTGGTTGCGAGCGTATTCTGCAGCTGCCGCAAAGAAATTGTTTCGCGAGGCTTCAATCAAAGGCTTGCGGCTGGTAGCGCTAAATAATTTAAGGTTTAGCGCCGCAACCCCACATGCGTGTCTTGGCTCAAATAAATATATTTCAATCTTGTCCCAAATCTTCTTCGAACCGACCAAGTCAACAGCTTACATTCAATGCAATGGCTTCAATCACAGGCAAGAGGAAAGCTGCGGCTCTTCTGGATGTCGCGGCGAAGAGACAAAGGAATGGCGAGTTGTCGCCCTACTCGAATGGTGAGTACTACTGACGCAAGATTCATTATGCTCGACGCTCTAACAGCTGCATAGTCAACGAGGATTCCGGCGATGATGGAAATAACTATGGCGCAGAGAAGCACGAGCTCTCGGACGAGGAAGACATGAATGCCGACACGCCAATTACCCCGTTCTCTCCAGGCAGGAAGAAATTCCCATCTGAATTGAAGACAATAAGATGTACCTACGAGGGATGTACCAAGGTTTTCAACAGGCCGGCAAGATTGACAAGCCATTTGAGAACACATACGAATGAGCGACCGTATATATGCTCGTACGAAGGATGCGACAAGTCATATTTCGAGGACAAGCATCTTCAGCAACATATCAAAGGATCGCACACGAAGGAGAGGGAGTACGCATGCAACTGGGACGGATGCAATAAAAGCTTCTTGACGTCAACTCGCCTGAATCGACATAAGATTACACACACGGGTGAACATATCTATAGATGCACATCCTATCCGCCTTGTAATGAGCCTTTCCGCAAGCATCAAACTCTCCAACGTCACATCCGCTCGGTCCATCTACACCTCGCACCATACCCGTGTACGTATGTTGATTTGGAGACATTGATTCCCTGCAAAGCTGGATTTGATGGTGCTACTGGACTCCGTCAGCACGTTGATCGTGTCCACTCAGCTACGCGAATCACTTGCTTCCTATGCAATGCTCCAGGTTTCAAGACCGATCGCGAACTCCAAACACACATTCGAAAAGAGCATGCAAACTGTGCATTCTGTGATATCAAGTGCTCGAGCCAGCGGGAACTGATGAAGCACATTGAGATTTACCATTCGGGTATCACTGTTGAACAGCGAAAGAATGTTCCTTGCATGTATGCAGGGTGCAACAAGCGCTTTACCAAGCAGAACAATCTGAATACTCATATACGAACTGCTCATATGGGAGAGCGCTTCATCTGCGGTACATTCGATTTCAGTTCCTACGCAGAATTCTCCAATTTTGATTCTGAAGATGGTTGCGGTGATGACTTCGCCTCTAAGGCAAGTCTCATGGATCATATCCGAACTGCACATCTAGGGCTCAAGAGCGTCGTCAATGCAAACCGTCAGAAGGAAGAACCTACCAAAGACTTTCTTGACTTCGGAGATACCGAGGATGAATATGTGGATCCAGCTGATGCGAATGGAGACGACGATTACATGCCGACTTTAAAGAAATCTAAGCGAGGCAAGAAACCCAAGACTTCCGTGGTCGACGAATTATCTCGCATCGATCCAAGAAGAACTATTCACTGCCTTGTACCTTCTTGCCGGGATATGTTCATCAGGAGTTATGATCTTGACGTTCACATGCGTACCGCCCATCCCTTGGTGCCCCTTGCAACAGATCCCGGTTCGCTATCGCTGCCGAACGACCAGTTCTCGAGTCCAGCTATAGAAATGGACCTCTCTCAATTCCCAGAAAACATGGAGAGTGCATATCCATTCGGTATGGACCTTGAGAACTCGCTTGCTGGCATGGGAGATCAGGGAGGCGACTTGAACTGGGAGCTTCAAAGACAAGCTATGGAAGGAGGCCCGTTCTGGGTTGGTGCTGATATCGATGGGGGTGATTTTGGGCTTGGACGCCTCGCAGGCAATGTGGATGAATGGACTCAGGAGGAAGAGGAGATGAAGCGATTGATAGGATGAGAGGTCGTCAGAAGAGTCTGTCAATGTCTGTGGAATGTTTTGATGACATGTTTTCATGTTGGAGTTTTATGGCATACGTCGAGGTTCTAAGCAAGCAAGAGCTGCGTATGCTCAGAACTTCGAGAAAAGCCGAGATACCCGGACACATGGTGCCACAATGTAGTGGAAATATAATGCAAATGTTCCTGTCGCACCGCATGTAATTCTCTGAGCTATACATCGCTTGTGTTCATGTAGCCACGGGCCTGCTCCGCTGAGTGCGGCTTCCTTTGCACTTTGATTACATGTTTTAAAATTCACGAAACCATTTTGAGAGTTTTATTCAACCAAGATCTGTAGTCGTGAAGTCGTCCTAGGACCACCCTCAAGCAGCTCACACAGTATCACATTACGTTCTTCTTTCACTCCAACGGACGCGAACCGGTCCGGTCGTGACTGGTCATCAAAAGGTAAATTATCAATACTATCCAGATTTCTTATTCAAAACACTGGTCGAAGAGGCCAGCTGATCCAAAGTCAAAGACATATAACGCACCTCAGGTATGAAATAATGGTTCTGCTGGACTCTGAACCTTGTGAAAGACCAAGTTGGATCGACTGCATACCACCAGTATGATAGGGTAAAGTTAAACTTCAGCAGATCATCTTGTTTTATTGCTTTTTCTGGACCCCCCAAAGGACCCCTCTTCCTCTGAAGCTGTAGGATCTACGCAGGGTTCAGGGGGCACCGCATCCGCTGGCGTTCCCGCCACTAAAATCGCGGTCAGTGTCGGTGAGCTCCCGTGCTCTCTAAAACACACGCGACTTCGAAGTAAACAAATTCTACAGAATAACACTCACTCTCATCACAACTGGAGTCTTTGTTCTTGAAGCAGAAATCTCGAGACGTTACTTCTCTTCTTGAATTACAAGTTTAAACACGCTCAAGTTAGTTTGTTGCCCAGAAGTTGCAGCTATTTGCTCACGCGTTCTCTAGATATATCCAATCGCGCTTTCCATAGCTCAAGATTATTGTCCGAAGCTCCTTCTCTCTCGAAAAGAGGCTGCACTGCACTGCAGCACGTCTTTCAAACACGTCCTTCACAATGGCTTCCACATCACCAACAACGCGTGCTGTGCTTGGGGATCTCAATGCCAACACGCCTCTTGGTCGGTCGGGTGCGCAAGGCATGGAGGCTGGCAAGAGTATCAGTCCTAACAAGCCGGGCCAATTGGGAGCATCACTATCGCAAGAATCCTTACCGACGGGCAGTACTGTTCACTCGATACACCTTCATCCATCTGTTCTGTCAGCGAAAAGGAAGTCCTACGTGGTGGATATTCAGGAGCAGGGCGAGGCAAAGAGACTTAAGGCGACAAGCGCTACACGAGAGGCACTCGATCCAATTCAACAAGTCAACGGTGCAGTACATGAGGTTCTTCGTGGATCTCCACAGCGGCGAGACGGAGGGGTATGTTGCCGTACACATTGCGGGTCATGGCAATTTGCTAATGGCATTATAGGGAATTCTGGCGCTTAACGAAAATCAGACGACGGAGGCGGAATATCAAACCCCGCAATTCCACTCGCCAGCTCCCTCGTCGTGCAGTTCGCTGGAGGACTCAGCATTGAACGATTCGCAATTGACCAATTTCACCATTCCAGACGACAATATCCCGCCTCCTCCTCGCCCATTTCTTACGCGTGAACAACTCCGTCAGGTATGGAATCACTATGACTGTCACAAAACCTCCAATACTAACCTCTTTCAGAAAGCCAGAGAAGTCAAACTTCGCCTCAGTCTAGCCAGCTATAAAGTCCGCACAAACCAAATCGACATTCCCATATCACGTCTAGAAATCCGCTCCTCAACAACCTCATCAAGAATACCTCCCCTTCCCCGAAGCACAACCCAAACCTCGCAGACCCGTCCCTCTTCCGCTCCACAAGTTCCAAATATCAGCTTGCAAGGTCCATCTGCGGAATTGAAGCAACCACAGCAAGCCACGATTTCATCATCGCCACCAGCCCGCCGCTCAACACAGGATATCAGTCTCTCATCTCCGACCAAATTGTCGAATGACGCGTCGCGTGAAGGTTTCGCAACTCCCTTAATACCCAGACAGCGGCAAGGCGTGTTGAATCCTCCATCTTTGGGTGGTAGTCCGGGCTGGGAGGACCGGGCAAACGATCTGACGAGTAGTGTGGTGAAGGGTCGTGCTGCAGATGGCTTATTGAGCTTGATGCGTCAGTCCTAATCACCGTAGTTCGGAAACATGTCGAGCCCGTGTCGAACGATCTACAAAACGATCCTATGAACCAGGGCTAGTCGTTTCAAGACTGGGATTGTGTCATGGACTTTTGTTTGCATTGCATGGAATGGAGCTTTTGTTGGACTATTGAAGGATTTCAATGTACAGATTAGATAATGCCCCTGACTTGTTGGAGTCTAGGACCGGATGAGAAAACGTGTTGAACAAAGCACCGTATTGGGCGCGTGAAAGACGGCTTGCGCTCAGGTTCAAACTTGATGGATCCAAAGACAGCTAGCTAGAAGTACTGTGAAGATTAAAATAGATCAGAAACTGTAATGATTGTCTTCGCTGTGCACATTCCGGAAGAGTAAGTTAAAGCCTTGTTTGTGACTTGATACTGAGAGACAAACATTTTGTGGCATAACGCCTTTGATTTTTCATGAAATGGCTCATCGCGTCGGAATATCAAGGTGATTCCTCCTGTCGGCGCGTCGGTGCAAGCCCCTGAGTTCTCGCTTAGAAGTCAACAAACAAACAACAATACAAGCGAAATTCTCAAACATTCTCACGACTCCCTGCTATGCAGCCAGATCTCATCTATCCTGCGATGATATCTGCATTCACCAATTGCTTAATCAACTCTTAGCATTGAATAATATGTTCGTTCAATTTACAGAGGACTTCGCCCAGAATTTAAATCGTGGCAGGAAAGAGGGAAGGACGGTTCTTGGAGGCATATCTCATGACTCCTATCTGAATTATACTATACTTTATTCGCTGAATACCAAACAACACGCTTTTCCGGATAACGGGCTTCTATTGTCACTATCTAGTTACAGACGGGAGGTTTCAAACCAATGTGAATTCGTGCAGAGGTCATGCATGTTATTGCGTGTGATACTATAGATAGTCTTACTATATATCAACTATATGTTTGGGGGTGGCTATGAATGTGACATGGTTCTTTACAGACGAGGCTAGAGAAATCTGCACTCGGTGACTGGAGAACTAGCCGGCAAATTTTCACTAGTGACATATATCAAAGGTCACGAAAAGAATTGCCTATGTTGGCATATCTTCGGTTTCCGTAGTACGATACATAATTGCTTCTAAAGTAAGCCGTTGACATAGAGTACGACCAATGTCACTTTCATGAGGGAACACCATAATCAATCAATCAAATCTTTGCGAACGTTGAAATTATAATCTCAAACCTTACAGCTCCACTCATTTCATCATTCAGCAGAAGCAGAGCAAATCCTCGTTCAAATCCATGCAAGTTCAATAAAACCCAAACCAATACGATAAGATTCCACGCCGGCGCTAAGACCAAATCCACCCATCCTATATTGCCAGGAGTGGCAATAGTACAATTAGGTCGCCCGTATACTGGGACCACCAAACCCCTCGAACGCCGCCTAAACATGCTTTTTTGCCCTCCCATTTGATAAAAAGTCTTCTTCATGAAATCCAAACCCTAACCTGATATCTTCTACCCATGGGAATCTAACGCCTCCAACAATAAAAGTATACAAAAATGAAAACTACGAATAAATGAACTGTAGAGGAGAACACATTTCAACTTCCATCCATTGAAAACATCCCGGTGTCGAACGAAAATGGTTTATCAAGCATAGAAGGATCGACCAGGTCATCCCACGATGCATAGTTGACATTTGGAACGTCAGCATCGTACATAGGAAGGTCGTCTCCTCTGCCATTAGAATCGAATCCGCTCATGTCAAAAAGACTCTCGTCCATAGGGGCAAATGGCGCCCAGCCGTCCTCGAAAATGTCGAGACTGATGTCCAAGCCGACGCCGTCCGTGATGTCGCTATTTGGCTCTGAAATACCATCCTTACTCGACTCTGGTGTATCGTTTGGAGTGATCGAACGATAAACGTTCATATCAGAGATTGCACCACCCGCGCCTGTTTCCAGGGAGTGAAAGCTCTGCAAAAGTTCGTGAGGATCGATAGTAGAATTTGCCCAAGGGTCTGGGACTGCTGCTTCGACCTGAGCTTCTTTTGCCCTGTTGACATCTTTCTGCCCAGGTTGTGCTTTCCCGAGAGTGTCCTTTTTTGGAACAGATGTGGGAGGCAAGTTTGCCTTACCACCTGTTGCGCTTCCTTGACGATGCATAGAAATTTGGCGATTCATAGGCGTGGCTCCTGCAGGCGTGTTCTCGTGCTTCATGACAGGCGTTTGACTTTGTCTGGAATCGCTAGCCGCCATTTTTGTCGCATTCTGTCCATTCTCGGAGGCTAGAGAAGCAACCCGTTTCTTCAATTGACCATGCTCATCTAATCCAAGCGCATTTGCCAAATTCTCTTGACAGTACTTCAAAGGATTTCCCAGAGGCCGTATATGTTCTTCTTGCTTGTGAGTTTCAAGAGCTTCGGGGCTGTCGAATCCAACGTTGTGCCGATCACACTCGGGCTCTGAACAACACAATGCTGGTTTGCTCCGCTGCTTTATGTCGGACTGCTGCCTCTTCATGTCCGGCGAGACTGCCTTTATTACTTGAGGTGACGAAATGGAACCGGGAGTTACTTGGCCTGGCACAGGAGTGCTATTCTGCTTTTGTTTCTTCCGCGCAGGTATATGGAGATCCTCCTGCTTCAGTGTATTTTTACCAGCGTACGCAGGATTACCGTGTGGCGATGTGGCTCCGAATGGAAATGGAGGTTGTGATGAGGTAGGAGCCGCCGGAGTATTGGAACTACGACTGCTATTTCGCTGATGTATTTTGTTCAGCTGTTGTTGCTGCTGATGTAGATTGGCCGCGTTCAAAGGTGTCGGCGGTTGAGCTGGTTGTGATTGTTGTTGCCCCTGAGGTACAGGAGCTTGCTGGTTCTTGGCGGTTCCGTCAGCCTTCTTCATATTTGGGAACATGGCGCCCAATTTCTGCACAATCGCAGCTAACATAGATCTTGTGCCCTCAATTTCTTGCAGGCCGATAGAGAAATTGTCTCTCGGAACGGGATTGCCTTGTTGGAAGTCACCCCGAAATTGTCTCGCAAATCGAGAGCGTGCCTGCAAGAATTTTCTGGCCTGCGCTTCATCGTGTTCGATCATAAACAACCTTGTCATGGCCCTGGACACATTGTTCATGAGTGGAAGCGCATTCATCAAAGCTGCTGCTGTTTTCTTCTTAGTTTCCTCGTCCATGGGGATATCGGGTAATGTGTGTGGAATTTTCGCCTCCTCCTCTTTTTGAATGATAGCATATCTGTCTTGCCACATCTTCGGGTTTTGGTTTTGATTTTGCACATTTCGCAAAGCAGTTTCATACCGTTTCCTTGTCTCCGGATCCATCGCAGCGACCTGCTGTGGGGTTGGACGTTGTCGGGGTTGCTGCGTCTGCTCTTGAACTGGTAGGGGTGGCTGTTGGACATTAGGGTTCGGGACCTCGACAACATCATCGCTACTGGCACGCTTCAAATTCTTGGACGCTTGAGCAGGCGGTGATGATTGCGGTGCATTTCGAGCATTCGGCTGAGCTCGAGAAGACGGTCGATTGCTATTGGCAACTGGTAAGACAGCTGTTTCGGGATGGGGCTGGGGACCAGCACTTTGTTTAGAAACTTGTCCGGGCCTGGTTTGCACCTGTCCCGCCTGGTTCGGATCCGGCTGTCCAATCATGTTTGGAGGCTGGCCATTAACTTGATTCATTCGGCCCATCTGTAAAGCCAGCAGCTGTTGACGTTGTTGATGCTGCTGCGGTGTCAATTGAGCTTGTCCTTGTGATTGTGCTTGTCGCTGAGCCTGTGCCAGAGCTTGCTGCTGAAGCTGCTGTTGTTGATTTCTCATGTAAATAGTTCGTATCTGGTCATCGGATGCTTGAGCCAATTTACCACTAGGATGAGTTCGCATCGTATGGAGTTCTTGAAGAGTAGGCTGTCGCATCTGGCCAACCCCTGGCATATTCCCACCATTTACTGCATTCATAGGCGCAACCGGGGCGACCATAGGGGCGTTCGGAGCCATACCTGTGGGGCCTTGAGTACCAGGCTGCATACCCGTCTGGCCATTTCGATTGCGTAGTGCTTGCGCATAATGCATCCGCTGGAGTTGTTTGACGGCTTCGAGACTTGTCGTACCCGCAAGCATGGGATTTTGTGATACCCACTGCTTGAGCTGGCCCCACTTCTTGAACTCTGGTGGACATCCTTGAGGCATACTAGCATGAGTCCGAAAGACTTGAGGGATTTCGACGTTATCCATACCCTGAACAGTGCGCTGGTCCAGCTGTGAAGCATTTTGGGGCACACGCTGTTGCATCTGACTCTCTCTTAGGTTGGCCATTTGCTGCTGCAATACCATCTGTTGTTGTTGGGGGTTCATACCCGGTGCCATTGGCTGTGAAGGCCGCTGTCCAGGGTTGCCCATCATGAACTGATTTCCGCCGTTCTGGGGGTTGAATGAACCTGGTGGCATTTGCTGGCCAGGTCCCTGCATAGACATCTGTGGCCGTCCGCCAGCCATATTTGCAGCATTCATTTGTACCGCTCGTTGTTCGTGCCATTGTTTAACCACTTCGTGCAGCTTCTCCGGCGGTAAGTTTGCCAACGTTCGCTGAGCCTCTGGAGGCATACTCGCCAGCATTGCAGGATTGATATTCGCGAAGGTCATCCCATTTGCAGGGCCGGGCCTGTTTCCTTGCATGAAGCGTGGATCCAAAGGCTGACCAAATTGAGCGTTGGGATTCGCTTGAGCTTCTGGATGTGATATTGGTTGTGAAGGGGCTCTCAATGGTGTGTTAAGTGTGGCCATTGCAGGACTCTGCGGGGGAGGATTTGGACCGGGGCCCATGCCACCCGGCTGACCGCGAAGTCCGTTCGGCTGTTGGGCTTTTTGTTGTGCATTTAATCTTGCCTGAGACTGGTGTTGTTGCTGCTGATGTTGTGCATGTTGCAATCTTTGTTGTTGGATCTGCTGGGCGTTGAAAATTTGCTGCTGATGCTGAGCTCTCGGGTTGGGGTTTGGTGCCATGTCTATGCCCTGACCGGCCATACCGGGTTGCGGTGTTCCATTTCGAGGAGGAATGCTGGCCGGTACGACCATCTGTCCAGCTTCCTGTGCCAATACACCTTGCTGCTGCTGTTGCGCAACAATGTTCTCCATGTTACCCATGAAGGATCCAAACTCCGGGTTGCCGCCACCAGATGTTGGTGGTAGAGGCTGTCCATTCATAGGACTTGGGTTCATGGAACGCTGCGGCTGCATCGGAGGTGCAACTGGTCCATTCTGTGCCTGCTGCTGAGAAAGAGCAAGCTGTTGCTGCTGCTGAGCCTGGGCTTGCTGCATGCGTTGTCCTCGCTCTGAACGGAGCCTGTTCATCGCTTGATTGCGATAATACATGAAGATGGGATCCACACCTTGGGCCTGGTACTTGCCTAGTTGGGCTGGATCCATCCGCTGCTGCAACGACGCTCTCAGATTGTTTTTCTCCTCCTCGTTAGCTTGAGCCATTAGCCTAGTGGTAAGTTCATTGACGACTGCATTATCTTGTTGGCTCATAGGTTGTTGCCCATTGACAGGCCGTCCAGCGGAGTTCTGCTGCTGCGGCATGGGGACGAACTGTTGTTGATTCTGTGCCATGTTCTGAGGAGGCCCTTGGTTTTGTAGGCCCATAGGCGCTTGCGGTGGCTGCTGTCCTGGAAGGGGAGAAGCCTGCATCTGACGCTGAAGATGGGAAAACCCTTGTTGAGCCTGCTGTGGAGGCATGATCCTCTGGCCTTGACCAGACATAGCATTCTGGTTCATCAACATTTGTTGTTGGGCCTGAGCTTGTTGGGTTTGCGCCTGCATTTGAGCTTGTTGCTGGATCTGTTGTTGCATACTAGCCTGGTTCTGTGCTCGCCGCTCTAATAACTGCTCAAGTTTCATTTGGACTTCCTGCTTGTAAATTTCCTTCAACTCGTTAGTGATTGTGCTATCGAACATGTGCTACAAGAACGAACCTTATTCTGAGATTTATCGAAGATATCTTTCTCGAACTTGATTCCTATCTCGATCATACGTTGTAAGTTCGGAGAATTAGGCTGGTTTTGACTCGCTAGGCGGAGATTCCCAATTCTAGAGTTTAAGCAGTGACGTTAGTAATAAGTACCACGAAGACAAAGTGCTGCTGCGAAGTGAGCCCTCTTCTCACTCACATATTGAAAATCAGACTCATGCGCTCATTCGGGAGCACCTGCGTTTGCCAACCAGTGAGAGCACCGGTTTGTTGCTGTAGTGTTGCATAGATCATCGACTGTATTTGAGAAGGAGCCTGCGGTCCTCCTCCTCCTCCTTGAGCCATTCTCTGCTGTTGCTGTTGTTGTGCCATGATCTGGGCTGGATTAGGGCCGCCGCCCATCTGTTGGAATGGATCCATGGCAGAAGCCACGCTCCTAAGAAGAGGAAGACGCGCTCTCTATTCGTGCAGAAGTGATAATGTCCGATAGCCGAACGTCGTCTGTATAGCGTTTGCGACGGTTGAAGCGCTTATGTTCTCATGAAGTTGTGAGATATCCTCCAAGTGCTTTCCCGACGAGAATTTATTAGGGCAAGTCCAGTTCGGCGCGAGCGCTTGCGGTGGGAGGATGAAGTGAATGGGGCTGAGTGAGGCAGAGCTAAATCTAGATTCTCGGAATCACAGGTTCCCACGACGTAAAGTGCTATCGCTCTGATTGTCTTATACAATTCGAGCGTCGAAAGTCGAGGTAGAGGAACAAGACTGGTGAGGTTTGTCCTGTCGTCGGATGTCGCAGTCGAGCTGTGGAGGATGTCGCGGAAGGTAAAACACGATGTTGTAGCAAATTTGGCGCTTATTAGATGAGATTGGTGCAGTAGAGCTTTTACGACCGTCGGATGCTGTCGGATACTGTCGGGCGCAAGTGCAACAACCGTGTCGATAAGGATTCAAATGTTGATTTCCACCGTAGATGTCATAGAAAGGAAGAGTGAAATAGATGGTTGATGGTTGATGGAGGGAGGAGCAAGCTGCAAGACAAGGCGGAAGGCGGGCTCACGGCTGCAGTATCCAAGTGCAAGGAGTCTAGAATCGCTAGTGCACCGGACTTTCACTAGTCGAAGATTGATAGATACAGCCATTCACGTTTACAATGGGAAATGAACTTAAATGATTATTGATGAGGCAACATGTTACGAACTCCTGATACACGCAAAAATGCATTCGATTCTTAGGTTGAAATAAAGTATCTGGCGAACGCTGGAAATACTGTGCTGCTGGTGCTGAGCTCCCGTAGGATGGTATATCCTAATCCAAAAGATACTTCCCAAAAGCGTCACGCCGAGAAGGAAAAAGACCCCAGCTCCCTCCCAGCACCTAAAATGAGGCAAATTACGCCCCAGATACACAAACTCTCGGTCATTTGCAGGCTCATTAGACATCCCTCGAGGCTGCCTTCTAGATGAAGGGTTCATACGACAGGTGCCTTCAGAGAGCCCAATGATTCTCACAATAGATGGGCGTCTGATCAGATCTGATCGTGCGAAATCCTGGGAAATAAAAATGGTCGAGGAGGCTTCTGCAGGTGCAGATGGATGCAGATGCAGACGGTACTGGCGCTCCAAGCTACGGTACGGAGGGAGGGATGTGCGCAAGCCAGGGCCCAGGATAACAAGGGGGATCAAAGCGTGGTGGTTTCAGGCCCGCTCCTTGAGAGCATCATGGTTATCCATGCGCTGCCCCAAATCCAGCTGTAACTCCGATATCATGTTGTTTCTTCTGTACTTGAGGCCGCACGGGAATTGAATTCTTTGGAAGAATATGTTCCTATTCAAGATGCTCGATCTACTGGAGCCAGCCAGATATCAGTCACTTGTTCGCTCAGTCCATGAGGCTTGTCAAAAGTCATCATCACCAGCCCAAGTAGCTCAGCTTCACCCTTGTCACGCTGAAGAAGGACTTATGATCGACATGCGGGAGAGCAAGCTCAGGCGCGGAAGTTGCACGGCCGCAGCGTCTTTGATAATGACACTGACACTCCATGATGAAATCTCCCAAAGTCCAATAATTCCAATCATCATGGCCTCCTCACGCCTGTCTAACTTTGGCAAACCATCATCTTCTCTGCCCTCCTCTTTTTCTGGTCAGAAGCCAAGTGGCCGGAAAACAAACAAACAGCAGTCCTTTCGCTGGCAGATCTTGGCAACCCGTCCAGGGCGCCGGCTCAGCCTAGCTGAGATCTATTAGCGTTTGCAGGGGCATCTGCCGCATCGACTCTCTGGCTACACAGTTTATCATGATAGGGCAAGGCTTAGAGCAGTTCACTGCCGGTGGTACAAAACAATACTCTGCGGACAGCAGGTAGCAAGCCATTATCGATCCAATCGAATCTTCGACCACTCTATCCTATCAGTTTCAAAGGGAGAGCGAGCGAAGCCCATCAAAAGGACCCCCGAATCCTGCTGATGCCAGGGGATGAAGGGGGAGGGGGACGGACAAGCAAGGGCAGTCTCTCCTGCGTCGAAGCCAACGAGTGTTCTCTTGGTCCTGAAGGCGATACTGTGAGATACTGTGAGATACTAGAAACCAATGTCCTCATAATGGTGTGCGACTTCGCATAACACTTCGGCACGTTCTCTCGATCAAAGAACGTTACACAAAATTGTGCTCTCCATACTAGTGCCATTGAAGTTGGTACTCTCGTGTAACTGACGACCACTAATATGCAGGCCACGAGATGTAAAT
The DNA here is from genome assembly GCA_014282315.1 of Neospermospora avenae. Lineage (NCBI taxonomy): Eukaryota > Fungi > Ascomycota > Leotiomycetes > Helotiales > Ploettnerulaceae > Neospermospora > Neospermospora avenae. The sequence continues at coordinate 31,678 of JACBAH010007577.1, forward strand.
TCTAGATGTACTGATCATCACTGTTGGGAAATAACCAGAACGGGTTCGAACGACAGAGAAGTTATCGTCGTCGCTTGAGTTCTCGTGGAGGAAGTATTGATTTGAAATTGGCATCGCGAATAGAGGCAACTTTTGGGTGGACCCCAGAGCGGTCTAGCGGCTTGGCCTCAAGTGCCAGAATCTCGCTAACCTCCGGACTATCTCTTCTCAGCTCCCGAGGTCCTGTCTTGTCTATCAGTGCCAGAAAATAAAAGTGGCCCATTCTCGCGGTGCGACATGTCAAAGTCACGAAACAATTTGAGAACTTGACCACGAAGATATCTGGATGATGCAGAAGTAATTCCAGATTCTGAGTGGGAAACAGTTTTGAAGTCTCGAGATTGACTCAGCACTTCTTGATGAGGCCTTCAAAATCAGCTACCCTTTTCCGACATCGATACTCGCTAGCTTCCGAAATATCTCCCGAAGTCCTCTCTCCTGCAACATTCATTTGTCAATCAAAATACCCTTAGAAACCTTGGAAACTCTCAGAGCACGGTCATCAGAACCCATCCCCATCATTTCAGCTGAATACAGAAGGCCACCGGTAGTGCTGCTGATGACTTGCAAGACTGCTCCGACCCTTAATGCGCCACATTTGGGAACGAGTCGTAGTTTCTCTCCATACCCGAATGGTCTACGTCTCGCTACTGCTTTGGAAGTAAGGATTTCTGACTTAATTTGTACAGGCACTCCCTTCCAATCAAATCAGTAGGTGCGAAAGTCTCGGGGCCACATGAAGTACGTGCAGCATTTCGAGTTTCAAGATGAAGACGAACGTATGCATCAGACGGCGAAATATAGCACCACTCCAATCCTCTCTCGACTCTCCAGACATCAGGCTCCAGATGTTTCGCAGTAGTTTCTATTGTATCCAAAACGACTCCTCTGAACTCTATAATAGTATATCCCACCTCTCAAAGTTATTTGCGGATGTTTAATGTTTATTTGCAGATCAACGCTTAGCCACGACGTCAACGGATCACCTTGGGCGAGCAATCCTTCCATTCACGTCATACATTTATCATTGACTGTACAGATTTTCCTGGACTTCAAGGAGGTCTCAAGAATCTCTGATATTGCCGGGGCTTCGGAACAGTGCTTGGAACAAGTCTTCTCAGGTGTTATTCCACCTTGATGGTTTCTATTGTATCATGAAATCGAAGACACCTAATAGGTATCAAGAGAGTTCTCTTCACTATTCGTCAGAACATAACCTGTAGCTTGCCATCTGTTTCGACTTCACCCGGGATTCATAGTACAGCTCATCGATTCTAGGGTTGGTCCGGTTCATCTCCGCTGAATTCACTAGAGGGTTTTAAGCAAGTGGCAGTAGTGGTGATGTAATTTTACAATTTTACTCGCACAAAGCCATGTATCATACTCATAACATTAGACTAGTAGTCAAGTGAAAGTCTGTTAATGTTCTGATCACTTTAGTTTGAAGTTCTGATATTGGATGAATAGAGCAAGCCCCCGACTAAGCAGAGGCGAACTTTGCAAGCGCATGTTCTCTGCATTTCTCTAGTCAGCGCATCATAATCAACTGAGATGCGGAATGGCAGACATACCTAGCCTACTATAAGATTTTTTGATAGCCCACGATGAGTTGCCGCAGGTGCGGCTCAAGTAGAGTTTAGGACTCGAGGCTATGTTATTGACAACAGACAGATCCTATGCATGGTTTTTAGTTCCTACCTACATCAGAAATACTGCAATGTAGTCCGAGACATGAGCCTCCATCTCTTGTCGTTGTTCTGGATGATTGTGCTATATAAAAGATTGCGGCAGAGATGTCATGCTTTTAATGCCTTGCTCTTCTTTTTCACAATCCTCAAGGATGAACGTTGACACTACATCGTATCGAGGGCCAACCTTCATATGACTATCATACGGAGGTTGGCCTCGCGCCGCCCCCTATCATCAGGCCAACCTCCATATGACTTGCACTGTTCTTATTCAAAGTTCCCAATAATTAACAATCATTCGCATTTCTCATTTGGGTTCGTTTGTTACCGTTCAAGCATATTCATCGCGATAAGGCTACGCAATGAGCTGAAGAACGGAGGACTCTACAGAGCATCTACAGCGTCTTTGACGGGAACGCTTACGTCGAGGCTGTCCAAGTTAGCACTCTGCCGATTCCACCTGTGTAAAAGCCCTTCCCTTTCTATGATTCAATCTTTTACGCATAATCCGTGTTAAAGTCGAAGTCACTGAGATATCATAGCACATTTGCTTGCGTCATACGCAAAGTCACGGAAGCCATTTAGAACTTTGCTTGGACGTAGTCGAGCACTATGAAGCTCGTTACTGTGATTATGCTGATCTTCACCATGAGTCTGGACGGCCTCGCAAGGCCCGCCATGTTATCAGTCCATAGGTCTCGTCTCTGCAATTGAGACTAGGCCATTTTGTCACCAGCGAAGCTGAAATGTAAATTTAAAACACTTGTGATACTCCTTTGGAAGTCGACGTCCTAGCAGGGCTAAAGTTCTCTATTGAATTCGTGACATCTATAGATTGTTATCACAAATTCATGGTATGATTTGGTGACTTAGGATTGGGGTTGTAGTGAAGTGCAATCGAAATAGCACTATGAGAGCCCGGCACGAAGTGAATCTGGTCGACACTCTAGAAGTGACATCTCGATAAAAGAACCGATCTCAAATGGTGTGTTGGTGAAATCACTCTCAACTTGAGGGCACTGCTTGTTGCTAGGATGCCAATGCTCAGCGTTGCTTCACTGGTTAGAGAAGGAGCGATGCATATATCGATATCTCGAGGTGAAGTCAAAATAAGACCTCTTCTCTTTCACCTCTACCTATAGTACTCTCGGGAACAGTTTCTTGTCAATCAGGCAACGAAATCTTATCGCTTCCGTGCCTGTGGGGCCTTTTTGTTGACAAACCTCGCGTCTGTCACGCTACCCCAACGTAAATACAGACCTCCTGTCAACAAACATCACCAAACTACAACAACATCAACACTGTAACCAGAACAGCCCCAATGGCTGCACCACGCATCTTCAGGACTGCGACTGGCAAGTAAGTATCTCCATTTCTCCGACGGCTCTCCAGACTCGATGATCTGGAGGAAGGTCTCTCCCGCACTTTACTAACAGCTCCACCAGAACATTGCCCGACCATCCCGATTTCAACCAGGATGTATTGAGAGCCGTCGAAGCTGAATGGCTGCATTACGCATTAGGTCCCAATTCAGAGAAGCTTTGTGCAAGATGGGTAACCGTCACCATGGCTGGTGGAAAGAAGCACGTTCAGCTCCAGAAGGATGATGGTCGCGGTCATGCAAAGAGACCAAATGCAAATGTTGATCGTTCTGGTTACTACATGTTGAATGCGCTAGATGGTAAACCTAGTATGCTAATATTAACCGTCCAGGATAGTAAGTCTGTCGCGTTCGAGTAATACCACATTACTCGACCATGGTTTGTTTATGTCGCGTTGCCGTCTGCTGACTTTACATTGCAGTGGCTGAGGCTGTTTATCGTCATTATCTTGCTCGAGGACCAGACGAGAAGACGCAAGAAGTGTTCTGTCGGCGATTTGGAAACATGTACGAGGGTACTCGCAGAGAGGACATGGTCTGGATCCTTAGTAAGATCAAGTTGCGCACCAAGGAAGCTCAACAAGGGCTGCTCGCAACAAACGGTAGGTAAAAGGGAAGCGCCTCTTTTCATGTCACAAGACAATCTTGAGACATTACTGGCCATTGCTAACTTCTCCGTTACCTAGATACAACATCGACATCGAGGTCCCATGCTGTCCAATCGCCACGCAAGGCTCGAGTTACCATCGACCTATCGAGCCCTGTCCGAAATACCGCCAGACCATCTAACAATGTGCCAAGTTTCTCTGATGGCCTTGATCGTTCTCTCAGTGCTTCAAGAAAGCGACTTAATACCGCGTCGCGGGACTTCAGCGAAAGAGAGTCCAGTCGTCTGGCAGGAGAAGGAACCTGGTCTGATTACATCGCAGCCCAATCTGCTCGAAATACTCAACAGAGGCTTACCACTGCTGACCTGAGATCACCCGCTAGGTCTACCGCAATTGTGCCACCTATGACGGGACCTGCTGCTATGAATTTAAGCACCAAGACCGATAAAGAGTCAAAGTCACGACCCACAATGGGCGCTTTGAATAGCTCCGCTCTTGAAAGCAGAAAATGTCCTACTCCCGATATCGCTGGAAGCTTGAGGGCCGACAAGAAGTCTGGAAGCCAAGAAGCGTTGGGATCTTCTATGAGCAATATCGGCAGAAACACTCCACAGGGAAATGTCATTAAAAAGACTGATGTCAACTCGGGAAGCAACAAGACAATCAAGGCAGATCCTGGAGGACGTGCTGGGAGATCCGGAAATTCGATTTCGATCGGTGGAAAGCAAACTCGCACAGGAGTCTCGGACGAATTTGGTAACATGTCCCTCGGAACCAAGAACGATTCGAAGGACGGTAGCGGCTCTTTTGCGTCAAAGGCGTCTTCGGCACATAGAGGAAAGGTCAGAAAGCAGAGTCTGATCGCTGGAAGCTCAACAGGATCTCCCGTGAAGACCGGCCAAGGATCCGGTATAGGAGACATTAGAGCCAGGGGAGATTCGCCTACGAAAGTCAATAAAGGGTATGGGGGACCTCCGGCAAAGTCAGAAATCTCACCAATGACATCAGTCAAACCAGCAGGATTTCCGAAGCTTGGTCCTGGAATCCGCAATAGAACTGGTCCTCCAGAATTTTCGGCTTCGAACGATACCAAGCAGCCATACACCCCTGTGGGACCCCGTCTGGATCCTGCCAGATCTTCTGGCTATGGCCCAGGTGGAGCACCGAGTCGTAAATCCTATACCTCTGGAACCCCTCCAGGAATGCGCTTTGGCAGAAGAGAGCCATATATGGGACTGGTAGAGAAGAAGTCGATTGATTCCACTGCACATCTCTACAAGAGCGCTCCAGAGCCCGAAAAGTACTCTGAGGAGTGGCAGAAGAGCCGGCTGGGACTTGGCTTGCCGTCGAGGCAGAAGGAGAATACGGCTCTAGTCGCTTCGCCTGTCAAGGAGGCACCAGTCCTACCAACTGGTCTCGCCAGTGTTCTCAATATTATTGCAGATTGGTCGTCAGAGAAGACGGGCCCAAAGAGTGCTACTGGTGCGAATGGTGCTCCGATAGCTGCCACTCCTTCAAAGCCGTCAAGTGACCTCAACACATCTGCCACAAAGGCGGTCCCCAACAGCTACTCCTCTGGAAACTCGAATCCTCGTAGTCGAATCAGCAGCGGCCACTCATACGAACTCCCCTTAAAGCCCACCGGACCCAATGCATCCTCGATCAACAACACACTCTCAACCGGCCTTCGGATCTTCTCCGGAGCCAGCCTTAATTCAACTGATAGAATCGGTACTACTCCACCCACAGGGCCAGCTGGTTGGAACCGCGGTCCCTCAATGAGCTACAGAGGTCCTCGTCGTCGTTCTCCACCTCCTCCACGTCATTTTCCTCCCTCTGGTAGCGACTCTTATGATTCCTACAAGCCCAACTACGATAACTCCGGATGTCCTCGTCGTGATGACTATCATGATGTGGTTCGCTCTGGTTATGGTACTGAGCCAGGCTATGATGCCCGCTCTACATACCGCGGTGCCCCTGGTGTTGATATTCGCTCTGAATCTCGTGAGGGTCCTCCTGGTGGTGCTCGTTCTGATCCTCGCTCAATTCGTCGTAGTCCCCAATTCGAAGACTATCGTCCTCGTACGGGTGATCAGTACTTTGATTCTCGTGGCAGATACTGATGGAAATTTCTGGACTGATTTAGGGAGATTGGTTCTGCAGGGAAAGAAGGCTTTGATAGGCTTTTGCGTTGCTTTGATTTGGGAAATCGAACAAGGAACAAAGGGTGTCGTTGATTTGCATATGCAGGGCTTTGAATTGGACAGGGAGGCAGCATTGGTTGGTTGCTTTGTAGATTATGTGTATTATATCGCAGGACTGTTGGCTTTGCCAATAAGCCTCACTCAGTGCCTCTCCTCACTAGCGTTGATCAATAATACCAGCACGGATTATTACACAATAGGAAAGAAAGTTCGCAAAATAAGACCATCGCTTTTCCATTACATATCGTACAATGCTTGTGACTAACTGACCCAATGATTAATTACTTCTTCGCCTCGTGCTTGGCACTCTCGGCCAACTTTTCCAGCTCATCGGTACGCTTTGTGAGCACATCCTGTACATCCTTGAAAGCCTCCTTCAAGATCTTCTCGGCATCATCACCTCTCGTCCTGGCAACCTCTTGCAACTTCATCAACTTAGGCATAATCTCTTTTCCCCCAGGAATCATCGAAGCGTACTGCTCAATGTTCTTGCCAAACCCAGTGTTCTTAGCCTTCTCTCCAGCTTGCTTGACGTAATCCTGCAAGCTGTCAAGATTACCCGACGAAACGGCATCCTTGACCTTCGCGAAGATCTCGGAAAAATTACCCTGCTTCAAAGCATCGGCGTTCTCCTCGACCAGCTTCTTGACCTCGGGGTTCTTCTCAAGGTATGGCTGAGCTTGCTCGAGACCCTTCTTCCACGCCTGGTCTCCCATGGCCTTGACCTTCTCGGTCTTCTCCTCGATCAACTTCTTGACTCTGTTGAATGTCTCAACTGAAAGACCGCCCTTGGCGGCATCCTTGATAGATTGGTATGTCTGATCCAGCTCCTTCTTTGCTTCGGGACCGTAAGAATCAGCCATACCCTTCAATTGGTCCAAGCTGCCTCCAAACTTCTCCTTTAGCTCTGGGTGCTCATCGATGATCTCGCCTGCGGAGTCCTTGGCCAATTCACCTAATTGGGCCATTGCGTTCTCGAGGATATTCCATGCCTTGACAGCGGTATCCATGCTCATTCCGGACTTTGTAGCGGCCTTCAGATCAGTGTAGGTCTTGTTGACGATCGCGTCGACCTCCTTGCCGTGCTTGGCTTGTACCTTATCGAGATCATTGAAGGCAGAATCGACGTATGGCTTTGCGCCGGGGATGAAGGCGGCATATTGTTGTGTGGTGTTGCGGAGCCACTTGAGAGCTTCATTTGGTTCAGGTGCGGCATCCGAGATACCTTGGGTGAGTTTCTGGAATTGAGCTTTGCTGGCTGAAGCGGCGTTCACGACAGTCCTAGCTCCTGAAGAAGTCACATGTTAGGAAT
>JACBAH010007578.1:0-38931 GCA_014282315.1 Neospermospora avenae
ATCCGAGATCCTGTTACGCGCTGTACTAGCCCCCAGAGGTGCCCAGACCAGCCAGCCAGCCCACCACCACCACTCACCACCACTCAGTCGCCTCTTCTTCCCACTCGAGTCCAACGCCAACGCCATCAGTCCATCTGACCTGACCTGACCTGTCCTTCGACCTCATCCAGACTGCTGCTAGCCAGCAAGATCGTCGTACCTGACATTACAGTACATCACCTCACCTCGGTGGACCTTCCAATCTTTTACAACAACAAACAACTCTTCCGTGGACATTCTCGGATCACCTGTACGCTCTCTACCAGCAAGCAAATCGCAACCATAACAACCAAGAGATACTGGCCGCTGATACCAAGGAGCCCCTCGAACTAAAGTAATAATAACAACAACCGCTTTCCTACCTTACACCATACCAGCCACCCGCCTCCAAAGATTGAGGCTTTAGAGCAACGTATGAACATTGGGAGGACAGGATAAGTAACGGCGGAAGGAACAACACGAGCCGCACGCATTCGAAGCATCGTCGGACAGTCCTGGTTCTGGAGAAATTTCGGTTCAGCAACTCGCGTCTATCCTCGTGTCCGCCCACCAAATAAAAGCTGGTCGCTCGCAAAGCGACCAGCGATTTGAGAATAGCAAGACTGGGTCTGCAAAAACCATATCTTAAATAATGTCTTTGAAGCAGGTACGTTCGGGTGCTGTGCAGAAAGCGCGGGTTGGCTACTAATTGAGATTAGGAAATCGAGACCTGGGTGGCAGCTCTTGGCCACTACGATAGTAATGAGTTCGATGAAGCGTTGAAGGAGTTTGACGGCATTTCAGACACTTCCAAAATTCTGTTCAATTGTGGAGTCATTCATGCAACGCTGGGAGAGCATGAGAAGGCCGTTCGTACCATCTGGTTACTCCCGCTAAGACTTCGGGTGCTGATGCTGTCTAGGTCGAATGCTACCAAAGGGCCGTCCGTTTAGATCAATACCTCGCCGTGGCATACTTCCAACAAGGTGTTTCGAATTTCTTGGTTGGCGACTTCGAGGAGGCTCTAGCGAACTTCAACGACACTTTACTGTATCTGAGAGGGAATAATATGATTGACTACGCTCAGTTAGGACTCATGTTCAAACTGTATTCTTGCGAGGTTCTGTTCAACCGAGGATTATGTTACATTTATCTACAACAGAAAGAAGCCGGAATGCAAGATTTCTCATTCGCCGTCAAGGAGAAGGTTGTCGAGGATCACAATGTCATTGATGAGGCTATCCGCGAAGAGGCAGAGGTACGTTTCTAAGAAAATGCTGATTCGACTTTCATTGACAACCTCAGGGATATACTGTTTTCTCGATACCAGTCGGTGTGGTTTATCGACCTAACCAGGCAAAGGTCAAGAATCTGAAGACAAAGGATTACCTGGGCAAAGCTCGCTTGGTCGCCGCATCAGATAGAGCCAATGCTTTCACAGGATTTGCTGGTTCAGAGATCAAGAACGTAAGGACTCTCCCGTTGTATTCATGGACCACTTGCTCACACGTTAAGCAACAGGCTGGTAAAATTGATGTGAAGGACGACAGACCTGTTGAGAATCTTTCATTTGCCGCCACGAATCTAGTCAAGCCTGGACTTCAGAGCAAACGCCAGCAATCTGAACCTCCCCTTAACAGAAATGTCTTTCCACCAACGCCGCCTCCCGAATCGGAGAAGTCGCAGTCTGGAAGTCAGATGAGCCGAGGAGCTTCTGTACGAAATGGACCTAAGCCAGCACTCGCTAAGCTCAATATTGAGAGAGCCCGACCAAATGAGAGGTACGAAGTACGTGATGAGCGACTGAGTCCACAAGCGCCACGACATGGAACACAACGGTCGACATCAGAAAGGCCTGCACCAGGACGACAAATGTCAACAAGAGATTCTTCCCGCACACGTCAACAACAACCTAGGAGACGTTTAGAGGAAGAAGAGGAGGATGATGAATACCCTGGAGAGCTTTACGACATGTACTCTGGAGGAAGTGGAGCTCGAAACTCACGAGATAACCGTCCCAATCATCGGAGACAACAACCCAAATATATCGAAGAGGAGGAAGAATACGCCAGCGACTACGACGACGGATCATTCGACGAAAATGACTTCGAAATGGTATCAGCGAATCGAGCACCTCCACGACGCGCTTCAGCCAGTGGTCGAGGCCAATCAAGGAGACCAGACATTCGCAAAATTAGAGTCAAGGTGCATTCGGGAGACGCTCGTTACATCATGATTGGCGTTGCAGTCGAATTTCCTGATCTAGTTGACAAGATACGAGAGAAGTTCGGCCTGCGTAAGCGTTTCAAGATCCAGGTCCGTGACGACGATATGCCGAATGGGGACATGATCACTATGGGCGATCAAGATGATCTGGATATGGTGATCATGAGCGTGAAATCGAACGCGAGGAAAGAGCGCTTAGAAATGGGCAAGATGGAGGTGAGAAAAAGAAGTCACGAGGAAAGAAAGGAAAGAAAGCTAACGAGAATTATAGATCTGGGTCCAAGAAATTTGAATGACAAGAAGTAATCTTACGATATTTATAACGGCCATTTATCACTATCTACAAATTCGTTTTGTTTTGTTTACGCATCAAAATGTCGACTTGATATCACATCATTTTATCACCATATATACCAGCGGGCAGAAGTGTCTTGCCTGCATGCATACATCATTACATCTAGATGGGGGAAGGAGGAGTATCTTCCGGGCTCTTATTCGGCCTGTCACTATATATAATATCTCTCTCAAGTATGCTGTCTGGGACGGTACGGAATGGGATGAGGATGCGAGAAATGGAAATTTCTCTTGCGACCAGAGGAGTTTCGGATGTAGCTACATAAAATACATCTTGATCTGATCCGAATCTTGTTTCTATGTATCCCTAATCAAAGTCGAACCATTCCGTGTTCGGTGAAATAAAAATAATATCCTACAGCAACTTCATGACTTTCAAGAGGTAATAAGAAATGTCCTGGAATTTCTTCGTGAAATTGCAAAATCTTTTGGGCAATGTCCTCGGATCATTTGGTAACAGTGTAAAATCCATCGGGCAATTACACAAAAGCGCTTCGTGACATTGCACAGTTGTCTTAAGTAACGTCGTGAATGTTTTTCATGACTATGCAAAATGTGTGATGCAAAGTCATAGAATCATTTCGGGACATTGCAAACTTACTCAACCAAATTCCTGTACTATAATAGCTTCGTAACCCTCAAAATGGAGTAGAATGCAAAGCCTTAGAACACTCTCATGTCTGCTTTGATTGAGCAAAAGAATGTCCTATATTGATTTCCCTGAAGTCTGACATTTCCTCGAAGGGAAGTCTCAAGATGATTCAGTGACTTCATTGAAATTGTCACTTTACAAAAAGTCGTCTGGCAATCTTGTGATTTTCGAAATCAATCAAACTCTTACTTCGCTTGTACTGATATCCTTGCTTGTATACCAACCTGTTCTTCACAACACGTGAAGTGCATAGTTACTCATAGCCTCATATATCATCACATATCTGTCCCAATATACAAGTCAAAACCCAGGTATAATCCTCACATGGGCATCCTTCTCATTTCCTCAACCGTCCAGTATTTCCTCATATTTTCGGCCCCCAGAGTCTTAACCTCCTGCTCTAAGTGCGTCCACAGCACCGTCCCCCAAGAATCCATCTTCTCCTTCAAAGTGCCCAACTGCAATTCCGTCTCCCCACTCCTACATCTCTCCAAATAAGCTTCGAATTCATCCATTCCCTTATGGATCTCTTTATGCTGTCTTAGTAGTTCTGCGGAATTCTTCCCTTGCTTGAACTCGGGCATTTTCTGTGCTAGGACGGGGAAGATATGTTGCTCTTCTATGGCGTGGTGGGTAGAGAGGTGAGAGCAGAATTGGAGGCCGGTGGAAAGGAATTGCTTGAGGGAGAGGTTGGAGGGTCGTTTCTTGGCTTCGCAGGCGGAGTAGAGCAGGGTCCAGGATTGGCGGAAGTGGTTGTGCTGGATTAGATGTTAGTCTATTGCTTGTTTAATAATGGAAATAATTCAATGCGGTAGGCAAGATAGCGACATTGGGATTGTCACAACGGAATCCAAAGCTGGCAAGGAAAGACTAACAAAATATTCCATATGTTCCGCCATACTATTGTAAGCTCGAAATTCCGCAGCACTCAGCTTCGGCAGCTTTACTTCTTCCTTGACCTCCTCCTTCTTACTCTCTACCTGCACATCTGGACCACCCTTCCCATTCAAAATCTCAGCTTCACTCTCGGCAGGCTTTGCCAAATGCTTTACTTCCTCGCATATCTCCTCTTGCTTCAACTCCGCCATTATGCCTTGAAAGTTCTGTAGATAAGGGGCGGAACAGGTGAATGACCGTCTGCAGAGGGGATATGAGGGTGGTGGGATGCTTGGGTAGATGTGTTTGAGTGTTGATAGGTGGGTTGCGGCGAGTTCAACTCGGGATGCTTGAAGGAGGAGGGATAGGATGGTGGTGGAGGGGCGCATTTACCTAATGCTATGTTTGACGTCAAATCTGTATGAATATATTGACAAGAATGATAAAAGAAGATAGAGAAAGACTTGAGAGAAAGAAAAGAAAGCGGACACAACTCCAGTGGTGGGGGAGCAAGGCATCACATCTCCAAGTCCTGAACTTTTCCAAGCTAAAGCCTTGAACAAGGCCATGGGAGGCTTCAAGATTGCAATCTACAAGTCTTGATTGGCTGCTTGAGACGATAGGTGGGGAAATGTGGTGCTGACTGAAAATGGTATCGGGATCGATAAGCACTTATACTTGCACTGCTCGGCCGGACGCTTGCTTAGCGAGAGGCTTTGTTTATTACCCGCTCCGGCGCTACTGAGCGTATTACAGGTCTTCATTTCGAAGACTACCTACCTCACATTGCGCTCCTTCCTCGCAGACTCATATCACATATGACTGGAGTCTCTTATCCAATTTCTTCATCACCTTCCGCTTGCAGCAACACAGAGGGAAGGAGAGGTGTCTTAATGAAGACTAGCTCCGAGTATAAACCCCCCCTCTCTCTCTCTAAATCGAAATTTTTATGGTTCTTGATGTTCTACCGTGAAAGCACTCGCCAACCAATGCGAGCTTCCCTGCCAGCAATCGGCGCAGTGCTGCCCTACTTTGAAGTCCTTGAGTCAAGTGTACTTGGGTGTGTCAGATTACTCCATCTTGCGTGCTCCTCTCCATTTCTCGGAATCGATTTCTCATCTGGCTATTATCAAATCTGACTGTATATTGCAAATCAAGGTCGTGAAAATCGAGGCGTACCGAGGATGCAGCCGATGAGACCGTTCCGTATCTATTCTAACGATTTCGTTGAACGTCTCCCTGGACTGCCTTCACTCCCTCGATGTCATCTAGCCAGAAATTTCATCATTTATCACCTGCTTCTCAAATATGCACCGCTCCCATCGGCATCTTACACAAGGTTGAAGTCATGCCAGATTACAAGTGATGATCATACGCTATGTCAACATGTGTAGGCTAATTGGGTACTGTCTCGTCTCGAGCTGAGAGAAGATTAGATGTTGCTGCTTCCGAAGGCTTAAATAAACTACCCTCTTATTTCGTCAATCCACCTCACTGCTCTAGTCGCTGCCCATATATGCTAGCATTGCCTTTCCCACAGTACCTCCTCGTAAAATCTCAGAAGACAATCCCCAAGAACAACACTATGCAACATTCCGTTTTGAGGTTGGTTTTGGTGATTGCTTATCAGTCGTCGTGAGGCATTCAATGACGCGACTTCACTGTTACTAAGAACTTTGGATGGTATGTATACTTCTACCTGTAGGCTGCTACATAATGCGCAAATCTACATCAGAAATCCTGCAGCTGCGTATCCGAGCACAATCAAACGGTAAAAATCGAGAGGTTGGAGACCATATTTACCTTGTAGTTTTTCTAAGGCAAATCTGGTGACAAGCATACTGCCTACCTCGTCGATCGTACTGAGGGGAGTCCATCAGGCGACAAATTCGTTGCAATTTTCTGGTAAGCTGAGATGTGCCATGGTTGATTTTTGATAGCTTTGAATGTATCTACCTGATTCGAACTTGAATGCAAAGATCTCTTAGCGCTGTCTGACTTTCCTCCTTTCAAGTGGGATATATGACTAAACCCCATGTTGGGCTGGACTATATCTATTTGGAAAAAGGGGGCAACTCACCTCGGATTTATGACACCTAATACACTCGTCATCTAAAGTGACCAATAGCTCTCCAAAACAGCACACGTAACACCAGCACTTATCGATATCGCACTGATAGCTATCGTGGTCTTGACTCCTTCCAGAAGACTCCTCTGAAGTGCATTATTTGAAAGGTGGGAGTAGGCAGGTTTAAATCATGTATCAATTACTTACTGAATGAGCACCGAGACAGATGCTAGGATTATGTTAGATAATGATATATCTGACAGAAACATTACCCCAAGCACGCTGTATCATGTAACACGATCGTGTTTGTAGGAGGAACATACATGGCATACGACCTATAAGATCGAATTCGAGTTTCTTGAAGTAACCGTTGAATAGAGCTGATGTTTCTCGGGAAAATTTGAGAATCGAGAACATATACTTTTACGTTACAGGTCTAGAAAAAGAAGATCGAGAAAGAAGATCGAGAAAGCACATCAGTGTGAAAGCATAGGTATTGAATGTCTAGCACGGCACCATATTCAATACAGCCCGTTCAGCAGAGTAAGGCCCTGAAAGCCATTTGGACTCAACCTTCATGGCCAGTCATCACAAAAGTCAAGACCAAGAGCTTGAGGCGTATATTTTAGCTCCGAGAAGAATGTCAACTCGGACGCTTTTCATTGACAATCATCGTCGTCGTCGTTAAGCCATCGCTCAGATACATTTTACAGAGTTCCCCTTGCCCATTCTTTCAAACGCCATCCCTCCCGATTTCTACATTGGAGATGAGGAACCCTGAAGTCGCAAGGAGAGAACGCCGTTAGATCTGTCCTTCCAATGCCAAAGCCAGATACGCCCTCATTCATAATCTTACATATCCTACTATTCCACAGATTCAAACATAAAACGCTTCAAATTCCCGAGCCGGAATAAGGTGCGATACCCGACGCATCGCTGATACTACGTTGCCGCGCAGTGCGGCCTTCGCTATCGCTGTCGTCGTCTTCGCTATCCATTTCCTCATCGCTGATATCCTCTTCGAAAACAATGCGCCTTAGAACGCTCCGGTCGAAAAGCTCAGCAACGAAATGCCGAACACCAAGACGGAAATGATGAGATTCTAGGAGAGTCATGATCTTCTTGAATAATTCTGGTGATTTGAATCCTGCCAGTCGCTTTGCTTTGATATGCATGAGCTCAGTCATTGCCCTCTTCTGTAGGACTGTATTGCCAAGTTCAACGATGAGTTGCAAAATACGTTGATTGACAGGGTCATCATCCTTATTCGCTGCTGCGACGGCGTCCATCTGATCTTTGTTCATGATAACATCCATCACCTTCTCGTGTTTCCATGGTTGGTAAGAAAGAAACTTGCTCAGATCGTTTGGAATGCAAAGTCCTAGCGAAACACCCATATTTGTTGTGTTGCTATCCCAGCCATGCTCAGAAAGGATTTCAAGTCCATGAACACTCCTAGATATCAATCCCAGTACGAAGAATGCCGTTCCTCGCAGACTCATGATTTCGTGACTCTCTGCTATTTTCACAATGTTCTCAACAACATCATACTCTTCTAGAAATGGTGCACCTAGCTCCATGGAGCCGACGTTTCCTACTGCCCACAATGATCCTTTAACTTTGAGGATCAACTCTGGATCATCGCAAAGCATACCATAATCGCGAATTGTAGAAGCGAACTCTTCGAAGTGGCCCTTATCTCGTAATAACTTGCAGCCTTCTCTTGTCCTTGTTAGCTCCCTGTAGAAATGTGGTGGTACATGAGCATCGTTGTCGCCGTCCATCTCAAAGCTGTCCTCATCTATGCTCATTCTGACTGAAGCCTCTTCTTGAATCTCACCAAAAGATCTCGCCAAGCTTGCCTCAATGACGCCAACGTAGGTATCGTTCCGACCCAAAAACCAGTCGTCCATTTCATTGCTGATGTAGTCCAGACCATCCAAGTAGTGGTATCCAATAGAGGTCGATAGGAATCGCAGGAGTAGAGGAGCTCCGATCTCTCCCAGATGGTCAAGAGCTGGACGACACTCTACGATATATTCGAGATAGTACTTCCTATTGCAAGCCTCCTCGAGGATCTTGATCGCTGTAGCGCAGACTTCAACCTCCGGATCGTACAGTTGCGTGACAAGAAGCTGGATAGCCCATTTAGAGTCTCCCACGCCTTGACTGGCAGGTCCGTTGGCTCTGGATCGACTGGAGTACTTTCTGAGGACAGTGGTAGCGAATATGCGTATCTCTTTCGATCCTGCGGTGAGAGCTTTAGAGAGCAATACTCGGGGATGTCCTTGCAAGCTGTAGTCAAAGTTCGATAGCAGTAACTTGATGAGATCAGGTCGTTGCTTTAGATCTACAATGTGGTACATCATATTGATCATCCGCCATCGATCGAGCATTGCCAACCCCCTGACATCGCCGCTTAAAGTACCGAGCATGGCAAAGTACCCAGAACAAAGGGTTTCAGCAAGGCGGTCTTTAGAGAACATTGGAGATTGAGCTGTCAAGCCGCTAGTCTGCTCTGCGTCAGTAAATGTTGAGTAGGGCAAAGGAAAGTGAGACTTACAGGATCGCATTGCGCCAAGCACTCAGCTAGTTGTCTGAGCAGCTTGTTATCGGACAGATATCTTACACCTTCTTGAGTCTGCAGCAGCGTATTCATGAGTGCGCAGCCTACCCGGACATACTTCAGAGTAATACGTGTGCTTCTTATCTCAGTAAACTTGTACTTGAAGGGTCTGTAGAAGCTCATGATCCGCTTGATGAATTTTGAGGCTTTGATAGCTTCGTCAAGACGCTTTCCGTTGAGCAAGGGGCCCTCGATGATCTTCAAAATAATATCCCATTTCCACTTGACTGGATTGGTACTTGACAATACTTGAGTTTCAACAAGTAGTTGGCGGAATGTTGTCTCATCTAATGTGACATTTGGATTTACCTTTGGAACCTCCTCTAATGCTGCTAGATTGTCATTGCTGTTGTTGACGGCGCTTGTCAATGCATTTGCGACTGAGGGATTCGATCGATACAATGTCCGAGAGACGCTACTGATTTGGTAGACAGTCCCAGTAGCATCAAAGCGTTCGTTATCGCCAAAATGAGATGCGGCTGTAAACAGTTCAGGCAGAAGTTGCAAGTCGGCACTCCAGCTCTGAGGGAGCAGGTTACTAGCCAGCTTCAAAACTTCTCCAATGAGGAGGGTAGTCTTTCGCTTCAGCATCGAATTATCGGCATCTCGAGTGACCTGCAATAGGCTTGCGAGCAAATCTGAAGAGATTAGGACCGCCAGCAAAAGTGCTGTATAGTGATCAACGAAGCTCTTATCGCCCGGCTCCTCTTCCACAGGCTGCGCTGACTTCTGGGGTGCTGACTTGAGAGTAGCTAGTCGTCCATATGTGGTCAGTCTTCGGCCTGCCAGGAATGAAGTCGCCCAGAATGGTGATTTGATTCGGAGGAGTGAGTAAAGTAAGTCGATCACCGTTTCTCGAATCGCTGCGTTCGGTAGCATCAAACAAGAGACCAGTGACTTGATAGCTCGGAAATTGTACATTGACAAAGTCATGAGACCAGGCCAGGACTTCAAGGCATATCCTATTGCTTTCGAATTTTGCTTCAGTATACTCTCTTTGGCAAACAAGGAGTCAGTAAATGCGGTGAACAGCACCTCAAGCTCATAGCCAGATCGTAGATATTTCCTTCGTTGAGGAGCATCCAGAAGAAATAGAAATGCACCAGTCAAGCTTTCCGAACCCTCATAGGTACCCTCGCCAAGAGCATCTGCCAGAGGCCGTAAACCTCCAGAAGAGACGACCAGAGCTGGATCTCGAACCATGATCTCTGCAAGGGTTTCTATGCAGATTGACTTCAGCCGATCTTCTGTGTGTTCCGCAACTGACGATATGGTTCTCACTACAGCTCTTGATATTTCTTTCACACCCCCTTTCACGTCTAAGAATGCTCTGATAAACTTCAAAGCTTGTTCCCGTTCAACATCAGCTTTCCTTTCTTTGATCAGTGATCTACGAAATTGTCAGTGTATTTCATGTAGTCCTGGTGTCTAAGACTTACAGAACAACCAGATGATCAGTGTTCAGAGATTTGATTTTGTGTAAAGAAGTAATGTCAGATATAGCATATCGCGTCATTCGATACCCCGCAGCCACCACTTCTCTACTTTCACTCAAAAGCATTACTTGCATCCTTAAGCCAAAAACTGACCAGACCAAGTCGTGCTTCAGGTTTGGATGGCGCTTGAATAGTTCTACCAGATTGTTGGCGTGTCCAACATAGTAATCTGGTGTGAGTCCCTCAACTTCCAAGGCTTGCAGAATTTCTGCCAGAGCATATG
Organism: Neospermospora avenae; assembly: GCA_014282315.1. NCBI lineage: Eukaryota > Fungi > Ascomycota > Leotiomycetes > Helotiales > Ploettnerulaceae > Neospermospora > Neospermospora avenae. The sequence goes on from JACBAH010007578.1 coordinate 10,540, forward strand.
TTGGTGATTCTGTAGGCTCGTCATATTCTGACCCAATGCTCCTAGTCACACTTGGAGGAGAGCGTAAGCCATTGGTGCTCTGGAAAGTGACATCCATTCGAGTTCTGGTAGGTGTTGTTGGTGGCTTTGGGCGCTGCATTTCAGTTATCTGGAATCGCAGCTCTTTGATCTTCTGGTTCGAAGAATTGAGTTCTGCTTCGACCCTTAGTCGTTGGTCCTTGGTTTGTTTTGCCTTCTTGGTATTCAACGCCTCTAACATATTCTCACTGCCCTCCTTGATCTTCATTTCTCTGTTCAGAGCTTCGCGCAGGAAGGTTAAAGCCTGTCCAGAGCCCAGTCCATCTTCTTCATTCAGTCTTTCCAGATTGGGCGTTGATGCATTTATGTCCTGTCCAGAAGTCTGCCTCGAAGGTGCCATCTGGCTTCGCATATTCGAACTGAAGCTCCCCGGCGCGACTGAGGGCGCAAGTGATGATCCTCGAGGACCAAAGGACAATGCAGAATTGCCCAGGACGCGGGGTCCATTGGCCCCAGCAGAAGGTTGTAATCCATCCCGACTCGAGTCAAGACTGGTTTTCGAAGGATATGACGCCTGGTTGTATAGTGACTTCTGAGTCGGCGTCGCGGACGTACTCAGAATATTTGGTGGACCAACCATCTGGCCATCGACGGAGGGAAGGTCAACGAGCTGAGACTAGGGGTGGCATGTGTAAAAGAGATACTGGAAGGATGTTGAGATCATCCAACCTGACTGTACACCAGTTCGGGGCGCATTCGAATTGAAATTGTTGGAGGGGCTCGCGATGAAGATACGGTTGGTGGAGTAGCGGGCGGTTGACAGGCAGCGAGCTACGGCGGATGCTGATGAAGGTTGGCGCTGGATAAGGTGGACAGGCTGACTGACATGCAGTAGGTCTGTAGGCTTGCTGCACGCTCGTTGCTGTTTGGAACAACAAAAATGCAATCGTACTCTTCGAGTGTTCCTCCGGAGCAGGTGACGCGGTTTTCTAGCATCCACCTCATCCAGTTTCAAGCATCGATTTCAAGTTCCTCCATGCCTCAAGCTTCCAGAGCCAAGGTTGGACAGGTAGGTGCATGGCTCATGGGTCTGAGCTCGACTTATTCACACGCAAATCTAGGCATTGCAATACACGAAAAGTGACTGCTGTAGTGAATTTGTATAGATTTCATTACGGGATTTTGAATGTCATCGCGCTCTTTAGATCTTGTAGATGAAATCCTGACTTTCGTGACGAGTCCAAGGATACGTCGATATCGACTACATCAGCTAGAAGCAAAGACTCAGTAAAATGCCAACAGTTACATCAGTAACGTTGAGCATCGTTTAAGATCCTGGGAAGTGTTCCTCGAGTTGTGACAACAGATTAAAATTTCTTCAAAGGTATTGAAGACAGTTTGTGGTCGACTACAAAGTCCGGACGAAGCTTCTGGGATTTCTACAACACTCCAAGGTACGAGATTGAGGTCCTGGCATCTCGTTCCTATGTTTAAAAGTCTAGGCCAATGAGCTTTGGCAATGGAGAAATACTTGATTTGTACTTGATAAGAAGGTTGCGCAAGTTACGACTCTTCGATGCTGATAACACAACTTCATAACATAATACAGTTTGCAAGCCTCAAGATGAAAGTCCTGGTACCTTACCTTCTTGTATAGAAGGATGACAAGCCAATAGCACAGCATCTCAACCTTGATGAACTCCTTAGCGGATGATCCTGATCCCTACTGCAGCTATATCAGCCTCGTTCAGGGCGGATTGAAAGTAACAGGTTCCAAACACTTTTCAGCCCAGGACACAGTATTTGATATAACAAAACATTGTTCCGCAAGAATTTGATCAGTCACAACGACAATTCTGAAAGACAATGGAGGCATATTGTTTTTCGGAAGATTTACAAACCCCGAGATCAAACCCAGAGTCGCTATTAAGTAAGTAAATCAACAGGCTCCAGTAGCGTATTTCGGAGTGCGCCGACAAGCCATCTCGAGCCTCACGGCCCATCGACCCATCCAGACATCACATCAACGTTGAGACCAATAGAAAGATCTGAAAGAGCGATAAAGCGGGTGATCGCTCGAAGCTCTGGCACATTGAGACACAAAGCTCCGATGTGAAGGGTTAGAAATATGCTTCTTCTCTATCCACCCGGTCGGCTCAACCCGTTGGAGCTGTATTTACCGATAAGAGCTCACACGTACTTAAAGGTCAAGCTTCCCCTCCGTGGTCCACCACTCGATTCCCCCCTTGAAGAGAACGTTGATCACAAAGATTAAAAGATCTATCATTATTTTCAAGTACCTTGCAGACTTAATCCTAGACTCCATTCCATTTCTTCATCTATTTCGTTATTCGCGATGTCTGCTGTGATCTCCTCCGCACGATATGGCAAGGACAATGTTCGCGTCTACAAAGTCGAGAAGGACCCAAATACTGGTGTCCAGACAGTCATAGAAATGACCGTCTGCGTACTTCTAGAGGGAGCCATTGACACATCGTACGGAACTGCCCTACTCAAACTCCATAGCATATAAGACTAACAGGAATTGCAGATACACCAGAGCCGACAACAGCGTAGTAGTCGCAACCGATTCGATCAAGAACACCATATATATCAAAGCCAAAGAGCACCCAGTTACACCTCCCGAGCTCTTCGCCAGTATCCTAGGCACGCACTTCGTCGAAACATACGCACATATCACGACAGCCAATGTTAAAGTGATAACGCACCGTTGGACACGGATGACAATTGACGGAAAACCACATCCACATTCTTTTTTCCGGGACGGCAACGAGACACGGAACGTCGAAGCCATAATCTCCAAGACGAACGGCATCGAGATCCGCAGCAGCATAGTTGGTCTCTTAGTGTTGAAAAGCACAGGGTCAGCCTTCCATGGGTTTGTGAGGGATGAATATACCACTTTGCCAGAAGTCTGGGATAGAATTTTGTCTACCGATGTCGATGCAACTTGGGCGTGGAAAACATTTCCTGGAATGAGCGCTGTGAATGCTGCGGTACCGAAGTTTGATAAGGCGTGGGGGGATGCGCGAGCCATTACAATGAAGACTTTCGCGGAGGAGAACAGTCCATCGGTACAGAATACTATGTATAAGATGTGTGAAAGGATATTGGCTGCTGTTCCGGAGGTTGCGAATGTCGAGTACAAGTTGCCTAATAAGCACTACTTTGAAGTTGGTATGTATCTCCGTTGCCATGCAAACACTTAAGAAGGATTTGAGAACTAAATATTGTACAGATATGTCGTGGCATAAAGGCCTCAAGAACACTGGCAAAGACGCTGAAGTGTACGCCCCTCAATCTGGACCCAATGGTCTTATCCAAGTCACTGTTGCTCGCCCGTCTAAAGAGTCTAAGCTGTAGATAGAGGCTCCGTTTATGAGTACCGTACCTGCGTGGAATCCTCAATTTGAGGTTCTCATTTACGATTCGGATATCAGGATTTGGCGTTAGTCTTTGCGGAATATGCTCCCCTGGAGCAAATTGGATACACTGATCGCTCGATTGATTACTTTACGGCTGCTGCATTGTATTCAGGAGTTTGCAGATACCAAGAACCATACACAATCATTTACCATTATCACTTACTTCGTGATGTATCAAGTTATGTCTAAAGTGATGACTACATTCGTTAATGTCAATAGAGAACAAGCGAGCCAAGGTTCCTCAGCTTGTCACATGGGTAACACGGTATGTTCAGAAGCATTTGCATTTAAAAAAGAACCTGACTACATATCATGCAAGCATGTGCGCATGATAGTCATCACGAGTGACGGGCTTTTTCGTAAGCTCTATGAGAACGCCTTGAGGGATCATACAACCCATACCCATTCCATTCCCAATGCAACGAAAAGACCATCATCAACTAAGCTCGAATCGCCGCACCGAGAGCACCACCTGTGAATTGGGTACCACCCTGTTGTCTGGGAGCACGGTTCTCTCCACCGCCTCCTCCTCCTCCACGCCCACCACCTCCTCTTCCTCCGCCCCGTCCACCACGTCCACCACGTCCGCCTCGTCCTCCTTGTCTCTCGAAGGCGTTGGCTGTGCCCTGTGTTCTCGTCTCCAGAGTCCGCTCGTTGCTCTCGATCAGACCGCTGGCCTTGTCGCTGAGGGTAAGAGCCAAGCTCTGCAGTCTGCTCAACTCGACACCCTTCCTGAAGATGATCGAAGAGTTGACCTGATCCAGAGCAGCAGCGAGCTCTTCGTGGCTGATCATCTTGCTAACAATAGCGGCAACCTTGCGGTCAGAGAGCTCGAACATTGACGAGAGTGTGCCAACGGCAAGGGTATCATAGTAGGGGGCGTATGTGAAAAGGTAGGTACGGAGACCCTCCTCTTGAATTTGAGCGGAGAGCATCTCTTTGATGGAGTCTGGCTTAGCCATAAGTTCCCAGATCTTGATAGAGTGGATGAACTCGGTAGCCTTCTTCCACTCTCCAGCAGCCAAAGCTTTCGAGGCTTGCATGACATGATCTCTGGTGTTCTCTGGTGGGCCAGTGAAGATTTGTCGTTCATGGTACTCGAGCATGCGTCGGTAGGTCTTGCTGATGACTCGCTTCTTGATATCGGGTGACGAGCCGGTTTGTGCGAGGAGAGGGATCTCCAGAAGCATACTGCAGGTGAGGTAGACGCATTCGAGGAGTTCGAGGTTGATATGCATGTGGAACGGAAGCTGGCGCTGTCGCTCAAGTCGCTCTTGTTCTGGGGACACTTGGTTGTATCTTTGGATCATGACACCCTGGGCGAGCAACTCCTTTTGACGGCCACTGCCACAGATCTCCTGGAGCGTAGTCTGGGCTTCGTACACAAGACCAGCTCGGAAAGCGCATAGACCGACCTGTACAAGGGTTCGGTTGAATAGGATTTGGCTGTGAACGTCGAAGGCATTGATGGTTTCTTGTAAATGAGACATCAACATCATATCGCGAGCCTTGTAGTAATTGTCGTGAAGGGCAAGGAAGTAGATCTGGCACAGCATAGCCCTAGCACGGATAATGCCTTCGCTGTTGATGAAGAGGTAGTTACACAGAACGTTGACAAGAGCTGCAGCATCGGCAACTTGAGTCCGTGGAGTGATAGCAGACTCAAGATTATCGGGAATCGCCTTCCAGCAGTTCTCTTCGAGGATCTTGACCACGGCAGATGGCTAGAGAATAGTTAGCTATGAATCGAGTAAACAGTAGCCAGCTGTGACTTGCCTTGAAGTAGACATGCTCAAGTCTTCTCATGATAATGCGGTTGACACTGTCTTGAGAGACCTGCAGCTTCTCGTCTTGGCGGAGATTCTCGGTGTACAATAGAACTCGAGTAATATTATTGTAAAGAGCACCTTCGTCAGAGAGTCGGTCAATGTATTCGGCGGTATGTGGGTCAATATGTTGAAGAGATCTGGTGAGTTCATCGTCAAGTCGCTCAACATAAGAAACAATGCTGCCAGGAATCTTGAATGTCTCGCCATCTGCAATGGTTGGTTGCTTGTCATCGTCCTCCCATTCTTCGGCAGTCTCAACGACGACCAACTCCCTATTCGACTCCAATACCTCCAGAAGGTTACCAAATTCCTGCTCGGCCGCCTTCCATTGCTCTTGTGTCATGAAAGTCTGGACGCCGGTTGTCAAGTCGAATCTGGTGGAAATGAGAGTCAAGAGAACGCGAACTTTCTGATATGGGGTTATCGCAACCTCGTAAAGCTTCTCCATAATCTTGATCTGCTCGGTACGGTCCGTGTTCTTCTTTCCTCGAGACTCCATAATCGTCCGCAAGTGCTTGAGGATGCTCTCCGGTGTGAATTGTAGTGTCCGTCCACCTCTAAGAACTGTCGAGAATCCCTCATTGTCATCCTCAAAGGTAGCCTGGGGCACGCCAGAGATCGCCTTGGGCTTCTTGGGCTTTGGGGCTGGCTCCTCTTCCTCGTCAGACTCCATGAATGCATCCTTATCTGCTCTGTACGCATCGATATCCTTCTGGTAGTCCTTGTTATTCTTCTTGATACGTTGTTTGACAGCATTCAGACCACGGGCGTTGGTCGCATTCATCTTCTTCGTGCTGACTTTCTGCTTCGCGATCGTCTCGTTCATGAAGTCCTCCAGCTCTGCTACAGCTTTCACATACAGCTTGGGCGTATTGCCGGCCGCAACCAGCTTCACCACTTGTCTGTTGAGTTTATCGAATTCTGATCGATTGTCAGCCCAGATCCCCACTCTGCTACAATATACCTACCCGCAGAAATAACATGCCAATCGTTGATCTTCTCTCCATTTTCGATGGCCTTGATGGTACCCTCCAGCTCCTCGAAACGTTTGTCTTTGGCACTCTTTGCAACCCGACCCACGTCCTTATCGCTGTCGCTGTCGCTCTCGGAATCCGCGTCTCGCAAGAATTTGCTGACACCACCCTTCTTTCCGCCCTCTTCGTCGCTGCTGGAGGAATCATCCTCAGCTTCGTCGGAATCTTCATCAGAGTCTTCTGCCTCGGAGGCTTCCTCTGCCTCCTCCTTATCGGAATAGAGCTCCTCCTCTTCGTCGGAGCTGCTCTCGCTCGAACTGTCACCGTGGAAGAATCGGGACGCCATAATGGTCGAGTTTGTGTAAAAGGGTAAGGGTTGTCGTCGCGGGGACCGGTGAAATATTTCCAAGGTCTTTTGCGCACGACGCTGGTGGAGGGGTGAAAATTAAGCGAGAGTTCGGTTTTCGGTCGAGCCCTAAAAGTTCGCAGCTAAAGACGACTTGGAAATGCGCTGAACAAAAATAAATAAGGGAAGTCTTCTATTACCACAAAAAGTAATTTGTTTGGTTTCCTGGGCCTCGAGTAGGTGAGCTACTATTGTAGAAATGGTGGGGGATGTTCCGAGTCATAGATCAGCACCATGCAGAACCACCGACCGGTCCCTCGCAAATAACCTGCACCGCAAGGACCAAGGGCATGTGTACCTAGGTAGGATTTCAAGAGAAGACTTGTCATCGTAGTCAAAGTTGTCACGTCAGGCATTGAAACATAAGTATCTTACCTTGAGGGCATCGAAGAATCAGAAAACCAGAGGTAATAAGATTTGATATGAAAGTTCAAGTCTTCTGTCATGTAGCAAAACATCCCATGACCGACAACATCCAAGCCAAGTCAGGAGCTCAAGTGCAACCATGCCATGAAATCATACCAACAACAAATTGCCTCCTACAGCTACGCCTACGGAATTGACACCCCTTTGGTGTTTCGTACATAAGGTATAAGCCGCATGCCACAAGTGCTCCTCGAAAACGCCAAGATATATCCGATGACCCCCAAATGCTCAAATATCAAGTAAACTCTTTCTAATTATAATGCCATAGTATGACGGTACTCCTGACTCCGTGAGAGCCAGACTTTTCGACAACCTATGAGACTCTTAACAAAACACTTAATGAAGCATACTTGAAAAAGTGTACCTTTCATAATGGATCCTTCTTGAGCCAGTCTGGATGCTCTATTGCTTTCCAAGTCTTAATTCCTTTCGGGTTCTCTGCACGACTTTTCTTGGCTTGATCCATGACTTTGACACTGTCCTCTGCAGTCATCAAGCGACGGAAATCTTGTACTTCTTGGTTTGCAGTGTTGGCCGACTTGGAGAATTCACGGAATAACGTATCAGCTACATTTGGTAAGCTTAGATTGCTTCCAACTACCCGTCAAGAAAGGGTTTTCGTATTGAGAAGCAGAGGTGGCAGAGTGATATACATACGGGAAGGCTGTTTTGTGGTCAACGGGGCAATCAGCCTTGGTACAGTAGTTCTGAGTCCTCGAAGCTGGACCAGTGTCAGCTGAGAAGAAAATATATCCTAGTGATTCAAATGAATACTGACTTGAATGTGCATTTCCTTTAAGGTTTTCATAGCATTCTCCAGGCGTTCTTCGTCCCATACCTCCTCTTCAGGAATCGGAACTTGTACTGCTTGTCCACTCTGGTCGGCAACTACGTCCGCTGGTGCCTGTGAAGTCGTAGGCTGACTTGGATCCATCTTTACATCTGCCTAAACCCTCTTGGGTCGAACAAAAGGTCACCGAGCTGGAAGTCAGGGAATCTGGTATCGATATCTGATACCAATTGAGGGCTGCATGAGAGACGCTAAGACGGGGTTGACGGTGGGGTTCAGTGGCGTACGCTAGAGACCCAGTCAATATACCTTAGATCTCCCGCAGTGCGTGAGGCTCTTTGTCCTACCTTAGGTAGCCTGCCTTGCCCGGCTATCAGTGTTTGCCAGCAAAACGACAATATTGCCAGAGCATTATACATTGTACCATGGATCACTATTGATTTGATGTAATGCGGCTCATCTGAAATCTTTTCCAACGTTCTGGAAAGTTCTCTGCTCATTAATTCCAACGCTACTGGAGTTTATTGCAGCAGCAGCAACAAGATCCCGTGATATCAGTTGCATTTTTTTCTGCTTCTGGTCTAGAACTTGGACAGTTGGACTTGATCAACATAATCTAGAAATCTTTCGAAGCGAATTAGATCGGCCCTCGAACTTCAGGCATCAACTGTCGCGCTGAGTGAAGCAATTCGAAAGGTGAACCTAAATGTAAACATTCCCTTCGCACAAATGAAATAATTCCCTCTGATCAAAACCCCAAAACTTTCACCCATCTCTTTTTGTCAACGTTGCTCCAGCTTGCTAACACAATGGCGCAATTCACAGAAGATCCATCGGTGGAAGACGATAGTTCGAGCCAGAGAAAGCACTCAATGGATTCTGATTCTGCATTCACGGCAACACCTTTGGTCGCTCCGTCAAAGGCGCCGGGTACTGGTGAAGAATCACCAATGAAGGCCAATCCTACATTTATACAGGTTAGTTTCATCTCCTCTCTTCCTCATATTTTCTACTCTCTTCGTCGATTTCCGAGATTCCCAGAGCAAGATACTGATGTGTCAAACAGAACCAGATTTCTATACAAAGAAGCCCTTCAACTGTCAAAGATCACGCTTCTGCCCTCTCAAGGTAAGCTACCTGGGGATAACATTCCCCTGGGATCCCCTCCTCAAACGTATCGTTCGAGCATGCAAGAGTAGCACTGACTTTGAGCTCAGAACTCTTTCTGCCAAATCAAACAGCAGCTATGAGGTTTCGCAGCCCGCAATCGCTACCGTATTAAGCGCCTACCCCGAGACAGACCAGGGTGAAGATTATCAGGAGGACCGAGGACGTGAAGGTCTTGAGCGTGGTGACTCTGATGCCAGCATCAATACCTATAGGAAGTACAACCTCTCACATTCTTCATCTGAGCGATCTATCAAATCGACTCAATCCGTCCGTTCTATGCAAGCGATCGGAACACACTCATTTGGAACTCTCCGAGTCCACTCTCCTTCGCCAACCCGTGCTCCAAATATCCAAGGACGCGAGTTTCTCAAAACAGGCGATGTTGTGGTCATCAGAGATATTCCAGTTGGTGTAATTTTTGGCTATGATACTATGAGCTTTACGATCAAGCAGCAAGGCGTCTTCGAAGGTGTCAAGAATCTTACCCCTGGTGCTCATTTCATCTGGGCTGGAGTAGCTGATGGATCTCTGCGTACCGGCTTCTGGCTTATGTCTTCCAAGCTTACGTCTGATGAGTATGGCGAAATCATTGTCAAGAGATGGGACAAATATAATGAAGTTCTGGTCGAGTAAGTTATCCTCATTTACTCATTTGTTAAGTGTCTGTTGTGGCGTGCTGTTCAAGGACTGACTAGGCATAGCGAGGTCAGCGTAGCTGAAATTCGAATACAAGAGGAGAGTCTTTCCGAAATTGCCGACAAACTTCAGTCCTACACTGTAAAGCATGATGGCATCAACGATCCAGCTATCTGGACCCGACTGACTTCTTGTATGAAGGCTGCACTCCTGAACAAGGTTACGGGCCAGAAGGAGTGGAATCATTGGCAAGTCTCATCCAACCACGATTGCAAGAATACCACTGGTATCGTTGGAGCCAACGCTCGCGAATTCGGCAAAGATGAGGTTCTCGACTTCGTCTTCCCTAAGCGTGGCCGTACCTTCTCAGCCAGCTCGATTGGAAGAGACCGCACGGAACAGGCTATGGATACCAGCGCTCATATTGTGGCTGTAATTACTGGCTGTTGTACCCACGAAGATACGGACGAGATTATCGGCGAGCTACAGTTCTGCTTTCTCACCGGCATGGTGCTTGGCAACATTGCTTGCATGGAGCACTGGGCTCACATCGTCAAGGTCATGTTCCGCGCTTTCAAACTCGTCATGGATATTCCTGCCCTCTTCAGAAAATTCATCCAGGCCGTGCACGCTCAATTCATCTACGACGGTGTTGGAATTGAGGGAAGCATTCTCGATGCCGACTCTAACCTTGAGCATGACTTGAAGAACATTCTGATAGTCTTCAAGTCTCGACTTGATGAGCAATTGCTACAGGCCCAGACTCGTCTCACTCCAGAGCAGAAATCCGTTGGCGACGCCTTTGCTGAATTCGAATCATTCCTCTGGAAATGGCGCGGTGGCTGGGATCTCCGGGGCAATTACGTTCGATCTGGTCAAATCCAGCTTGAGGATGGGGAGTTTGTTCATGCCGAGATGCGAGACTTTGAGGCTGAGGACGAGCGAGGCGGTAAGCCACTACATCTTTCAAACTAATCCGAGCTCCCAGTTCCATACTTTGTCGTCTTTCCCCATCCTGTAGATGATGATGAGCTGATCACTCCCTGCCCCCATTAGAGTTCGCACCGGCGGTAGTGCAACTGGACGATGACGGCCGAGAGATTGGGCTCGTGAGCTTCTAGATCTGCGATTCTAATCCGGTTGTGTGCTCTTAGGTAAAGAGAAGCGTCGAACTCGCCACAAGTCTCACTCTTCGGTCAGTTGGACATTCTAATTCGCCTTTGTTCATGGTTTTGTCAACGATGTCATGCAAAACGGCAACGACTTCTCCTTTCTTACGAGTAACGGTACTTCATGATTTATGCAGCTCACGATGTTCATGAGGTAGGATGATAGGGGATGATTTCATTGGTTGGGTGTTCGGGTGATGCATTTCCATGGGCGTTCTGAAGGCTCATGGCTCGGTATGACCCCCTTCTGGAGGATGTGAGCATGGGGAGATGGCGTTGAATGAACGTTCGAGGCTAGTCATATCCGTGTTCAGCGAGACCAAGCTTTGAGATCACATGAAATCGATCGAGTAAAGTCCTAAACAAACTTTGCGGCTTTCAAGGAGTGAAAATATCTAGTGCTTTTGTGACTTTCTAAATGATTTGGAAACACATATCCGGGAACATTTTGTGGATTTGAATCAGGGTGCTAGAACGAACAGAAAGACGAGCAGGAGCTTTGCCGAAGACCAGATTTGTTCAGTGACAGCTGCATAACATAAAAGGTGACACTAGAGTATAATGGAACGGCTTCCCATGGTCACATGGCCCTTTGACGCGATACTGATGGTAACTGTTTAGTCACTTCTTTCAAAACGAAGACGTTGTATAGGATCATGGAGTTTCTACTGTTGCACTAAGTGACTTATGTGACACATGAGAGCAAATTGAAGGCCAGGCAAATGCCGTCCCTCGCGTTGGTGTCAATCCCACAGCGAAAACCAAGCCTTGTACCATCCAACACATACCAGAGTATGCTCAGAGACGACGACCACGGCGACCACCCTTGCGACGGGTAGAGTCGGATGGGGTTGGGGTAACATCCTCGATTCTGCCAATCTTCATGCCGGAACGAGCGAGAGCACGGAGAGCGGATTGAGCACCTGGTCCTGGAGTCTTGGTACCGTTACCTACACGAGAGATTAGTGAGCTGTGTTTGATATCCGGATATTGGTAGTCTTACCTCCAGTGGCACGGATCTTGATGTGAAGAGCGTTGATGCCCAACTCCTTGCAGCGGATAGCAACATCCTGAGCAGCCAACATAGCGGCGTACGGGGAGGACTCGTCACGATCGGCCTTGACCTTCATTCCACCGGTGACACGAGTGATGGTTTCGCGGCCACTGGAATCACCCAGAAAGTCAGCCTATGAACCATTCCACAATCACATCTATTCGCAATGTATGTTCCTCCACCACCTTTCCTCGCAGTTCATTCTCGGAGAATTTCGACGTACCTGAGATCAGTGACGTGCACGAATGTGTCGTTGAAAGAGGCAAAGATGCGGGCAACGCCGAAGACGAGCTCACCTGGAGGGAGATATTAGCATGAGCGCTGCGGAATTTTGAGGTCGCGAGCGGGTCTGCTCGAGAAAGCGCTCTTCTAGAATTGACTTGTACGCACCATCTCTAACTTGGGGGCCGAGGGAGATATTCTCCTGGGCGGGTCTTGCTGCTTTCTTTGGAGGCATTTTGGTCGATGTGGGATTGGATTGTCGTTTTCGTGATCACCAAGTCAGAAAGTTCGCGATGCCGTTGCAAGAGTGTGCGGACCATAAGCGAGGAGGGCGCTACCACTCTAGCGTCATTTTGTTAGCGCGCCTGAGCTTTTTTCCTACCTCTTTTTCACAATCTCGCCGTGTGATTTTCCTTTCTCTTCAACAATTCAACCACAACCTTTTCGCACCACAACTTCTGTTGACTGGCTTGAAGGCTCTTCACTGTATCATGTGAAAGTTGTCTGTAGAGAGGACATTGGACGCAATGGCCGCACGAAACTCAGCAAATATGCACGTCTCTACCGCTGTCAGCAAGATGGTTGAAGAGGACTTTACTATCGGCATCATTGGCTTGGGTGACATGGGCAAGATGTATGCTCGGAGGCTCAGCGCTGCGGGATGGAGGTAGATTCCCCCTTGGACCGCGTCGTTGAGCCAGAATATTTATGGCAAGTTCCCTTCTCCTCTTCTTCACTCCAATTTCATGATGACAAGAGTGCATTTGGCTCGAGTATTGTCTTCATCTGGCTTGACTACCATTCTGGTACCAAGTTGGAGGCTGACTTTCACTGATGAAAAACCCCAGCTACCTTAATTTTTTTTGTCTGAAAACTGTTCTTTCACACCGCTACATTTGGATCACGTTGGAAACAAAAGCTAATTGAATGTCATTCAGGTTCGTGACTTGTACGGAAAATAAAAACTGATGTGGGATAGGGTCAACGCCTGTGATAGGGAGGAGAAATACGAGGGTCTTCGTGAGGAGTTTGCCAATCAAGTAACTACTCTGCAAATATGCAGCGCCCTTCTCAACAAGTGCTGAGACGTTCATAGAAACAAATCAAGATATTTCCCAATGGCCATCTTGTATCCAGAGCAAGTGACTACATCATCTATAATGTTGAAGCTGCATCGATTGACAAGGTTGTTGAACAATATGGACCATGTACGAATCGGACCTTTTGTCAAGGAAGATGATTTTTCATACTGATTCCTCACAGCTACGAAGCAAGGTGCGATCGTTGGAGGCCAGACCTCCTGCAAAGCTCCTGAAATCGCTGCCTTCGAAAAGCATCTCCCTACAGATGTGGATATTATCTCGTGCCACTCCCTCCATGGTCCAAATGTTGACCCCAAGGGCCAGCCACTCGTCAGAACCCCAGATGCTCTATCACATTCCGTATCTAATGCACTCACAGGCTCTAATTAAACATCGTGCCTCGCAGGCAAACTTTGACAAAGTCGAGCATGTTCTCTCCTGCCTCGGGTCTAAGCATGTTTATCTGTCCGCCAGCAAGCATGACCGCATAACCGCCGACACCCAAGCCGTGACTCACGCAGCCTTTCTCAGCATGGGCAAAGCCTGGCACGCCAATGAGCAGTTTCCCTGGGAGATAGCCCGCTATGTCGGTGGCATCGAGAATGTCAAGATCAACCTGACTCTCCGAATCTACTCCCAAAAATGGCACGTCTATGCCGGCCTAGCCATTCTGAACCCCTATGCCAAAGAGCAAATCAAGCAATACGCACAATCAGTCACTGATCTTTACAAGCTGATGCTCGGCGGGCATCGTGAAGAGCTACATGAGAGAATCACCAAGGCCGGAGCTAAAGTTTTCCCTGCACAAAGTTGGGATGAAGAACTTCTCCTTAAAGACGAGGTACTAGATCGTTTCTCCCTAGGCAAGAAACCGGAGACTCCTCTTCCAAATAATCATCTCAGTCTTCTGGCTATGGTCGACTGTTGGTCCCAGATGGGAATTGTGCCTTACGACCACATGATCTGCTCAACTCCTCTCTTTCGTCTCTGGCTCGGGGTCACAGAATACTTGTTCCGTAAACCAGCTTTGCTTAATGATGTAATTCGTGTTGCTATTGAGGATAACACGTTCCGGTCTGACGATTTGGAATTTACGTTTGCGGCGAGAGGATGGAGTGAGTGTGTTGCTTTTGGGGATTTTGAGGGGTATAAGGATCGATTCCAGAGCACGCAGAAGTTCTTCGAGCCTAGGTTTGCGGATGCTACCAAGGTCGGAAATGAAATGATCAAGACTATTTTGGAGAACACCAGGAAGTAAGTATGGCGGTCATCCGGACGGCTTGGATGGGCTGGCGTTCTGTTTTGCTTGGTGGCCAGTACCTTCAATGGTTTTTGCAGACTTATCTTTAATTAATCTAAACTTTGTCGCTTCGAAGACCAAAGACATCGCGTGCCTTCAGAGCTGAAACGTGAAGCTTCCAAGATTGTGCTCAAATGCCAGAAGGAGGTCTTGTTTAGATCGTGACTGTTCCCCTCGGCTTGGTGACTGTTAATGCGGTGCACACAAAAGTCAAAGGAAATCCAATCTGTCATCTGCAAACTCCAGACGTCTCCTGATCTCACATAAAATCAATCTCATCAACACAGTCTCCTTGTTTGTAATTCTCTGTATTGCCCGGTAGAATCTTGTTAATTGCTCAAAACCCTACAGCCAGCACATAAAGCAGAGCCCATCCATTGCAAATGCAGCAGAAACCATTCTCCAAATCCCAGACCCCATAAACTTCCCCATCCTTTAACGGTAAGACTTTTGGTATCTGGCTCTGGCTCCGGGACCTGTAACACACGTTAGATATCTGTTTTCCAGCTCCACAATCGTAGAATAACCCACCTCCGAACTTCTTTGGCTCGCAACGTCTATTATCTGCGACCAACAATGTACGGTCGTATGCGACTAGGGCTTGCTTCAGGGTGTTCTTGGAGTGCTCATCGACGAACTTCTGGTAGTATGCAACGATGGACTTGCTGATAGCTTGACGGATGGCGTAAACCTGGGATGTGTGTCCACCACCGGTAACGCGCACTCGGATGTCGACGTGGGAGAACTTCTCGAGGCCAACAATGAGGAGGGGTTCGTAGACCTTGAATCGCAAGATCTCTGGTTGAACGAGGTTGAGGGGCTTGCCGTTAACCTTGACGAGTCCTTTTCCTGCCTATTCCAACATCTTGTCAGTATTCTTCGATTGCGCGCGTATTTCGTGGTCGTCTCGTTCAATTCGTACCTTGCAGTGGGCGACGGCCGTAGCTAGGCATTTTTGTCAGCACTTCTATAAGTAGCAGATTCGGGGTTTGAGCGTACCTGTCTTCTTCTTGCCGAAGCATTGAACGCTCTGAGAGGTGGCCATTTTTGCGTGTTTGTCGAAGGGAAAAGTCGTAAGTCGTCGTCGATTGATCAGAACGTCGTTCGCTAATTTTCAAAATTCATGTGTGGGACCCACAAGCACTAGCGGATGGACTCACCTCAGCGGGACAGCGAGAAGTCGGAATAAGGTAAATCCGACCCCTCCCTCACTTTGCTATCAGCCTACCTCAGCTCTCATGCTATATGAATCCGGACTTTGCGTACCTTACTCATAGCCATCGCATCATGTCTCGCAAAGGTGTAGGCCTTGCGGCCTTTGACCGCTCTCGAATTACTTCTGCGCAGTATGCATCGCATGGAAACAATTTACGAAGCTCTCACTCTACCTCTTTGGCCACGCAACTCGATGTATTCCGATCCCTCCTCCAGCAGTTCGCCCAGACTCATGCAAAGGATATTCGTTCAAATCCTAGCTTTCGTGCCGAATTTGCGCGTATGTGCGCTGCTATTGGAGTAGATCCATTAGCAAGCAGTAGCGGAGCTGGAGGTAAGGATGGAGGAGGGAGTTTCTGGTCACAACTACTTGGCGGAAGTGTAAACGATTTTTACTTCGAATTGGCTGTGAGAGTCGTTGAGGTTTGTGGAGCAACAAGAGAGGAGAATGGGGGCCTTATCGGGGTCAAGGAGGTAAGGGATCGTATCATGAAAACGAGAGTTGAAGGAAGTACAGAAATCACCGAGTAAGTATCTGTGAAGTCGTCCTAGATATTTCGACTGATTGATGTCAGGGACGATGTTCTTCGTGCCGTTGACACCTTGAAACCTCTTGGATCTTCATATTCTACACTTAAAGTCGGTCATAAGACTTACATTCGTTCTGTGCCAAAGGAGCTTAATACGGATCAAAGTGCTGTCCTGGAAGCAGCACAATTACTTGGATATGTCAGTGTGTCAATGCTGATGCTCAATCTCCGTTGGCCAAGAGCTAGAGCAAAGACTGCTATTGAAGATCTCGTCTCCGAAGGCATGTTGTGGGTGGATCAACAATGTGATGAATGGGAATATTGGAGTCCTGGCTTCATGCTAGAGGCAGATGGTTGAGGTAGATGCTAACTCATCGTCGTACCAATATGTGAATATTCATGCTACCTATCGCTATCAGATCCACACGTCTCGTCTTGCCTGGACTGGTAGATGAGGTCAAGACGAGGACCGCGGGCACATCAGGGACAGTCGGCTTCGTTGCCCCGATCAAATGTCGCCAGAAAGAATCACCACTTCGGACAAGCACAGTCGCTTTCGTGGCAGCACCCTGTACCTGGTCAGTAGGGGAGTAACTTATCCGTGGTATCCAATTGCTTGCTTGGAACCTCTAGAGAAGCTACACTTTGTCAAAGAATTTATACATCGGTATATTCTCATGCGACCACATCAGCCTATGCTTTGCCTCCATAAATTCGGCTACGCATCCTTCGGTTTCGTTGACTCTAGTCAGTCAAGACTCGAAGCTCTAAAGGTTCGTCAACTTATTCGTCACAGTGCAGCGACCGAGAGATTGCAACGGGTACTGCTAGAATGAGACGAAAGAGTACACTATCGAACACCAGGCCGAGAATGACTTCCTCCATGGCGACCCTCGTTTTAGGTACTGTTCACATATCTTATCTGCATGATTAAGTCTCTCGATCATTCCTTCATACAGTCAATCTTATGAGGAAGATGAAAAGCATGAAGGCCATCCCTTCTCCGCTACTGAAACTCAACAGAGAAGTGCCTGCCAGTTAAATCACATATCGGCGTCCCATTTAAGGGTGTGAATTCATACCGGCCAACTTATTGCACCACTGTGTATTCTCCTTTTGTCAAAGGGGTCACGACCGAGATGTATTGTTTAGGCGCTGCGACAGCTGCCTGGCTCATATAGAAGGTCTTGGGGCACATATCTAATCGAATTTGGCTTGGGTCGAGGTTGCGATCATAGAGTTCAATTAGATCTGTGATAGTCGGCTTTCAATGCGCGAGATTAGTGCTTGCCAATCAATTTTCTATATCGTACGGTGATTTGGTGTACGTCCCTGAACTCCGTGAAATATTTTCGCATCTCTCCTGAGCTTTCAGTCGGGTCAATTGCTTCCGCGTGATGATGTTGGTGTATTCGCGAAGTTCATCTGCCGCAATTTGAGGAGCTCCTCTGTAGGTGAAGCCAAGAGTGTACACCCTCGTGGACAATGGACTCTTTGCAAAGTAATATGATGGGCTCAATTATAACGCTTTACTTCCAAGTTTTCATATATCTTCCTTACAAGAGGGCGGGGACTGTAGCCTGGCTGCGGGTGCCGTCACACAGAGAGGTTGGAGTGAGGAAACAAGCGCCACCCGCGATTCGTACTTTTTGTATGTTTACAAACTTAATAGTGAAAAGAACACAAGAGCCCACATGGAGATACATATCGAACAAAATTCGTGAGATATGTAAATAATGAGGGCACATCTATTATGAGACCAATGCTGGAGATCATGTTGAAGACAAAATTGGTTTGCGCTAAAGCGAGTGGTCTCACACTCCATCCATTCCAATAGACTTAAATGTTAGATGAAGTTTCGTAAATATTAAGTATCTGAGGAGCGAGCAAGAAACTATGAGCTTATGAGGTTCCGATAGTGATTACATAAGCCAGGACCTTCCATTCCTCAAGGTCAAAAAACTCAAGTTCTCTGTTCCCAAATTAGAACTAGACGCACTTCTCGAGATCATGGCTAAAGGACGAGTTCTCGTTGTAGCAGGCTCAGATAGTTCTGGGGGAGCGTGAGTCTCCCATGGACCATACCTAAAGTCGATTTACCCCGCTGACCATGTGGCGTATTGTTCAGAGGTCTGGAAGCAGATCAGAAAGTGATCGCAGCTCATGGCTGTTATGCTATGACTGCTACCACAGCGTTGACTGCCCAAAATACTCTTGGCGTCATTGACATACATTACACTCCCCCGGACTTCGTTCGAAAATTGATCGATGCATGTATCAGTGATGTTGGCGTCGATGTCGTGAAGACTGGTATGGAACTCATACCCAAAGATTGACCTTTCCAATGATCACATCTTTGGAAAAATTCTGATTCGAGAAGGTATGCTTGCTTCTGCCGAGACAATCAAGGTTGTGGCCGAAGCTCTTCGAGACCATCATGTAGTAACTACTGTTATTGATCCCGTATGCACTCTCGAACCACAAAGTATGCCAAAGGAGCACCACTCTGACAAGTGCAGGTCATGGTATCAACAAGCGGTCATCAATTGTTACCTGCTCAAGCCGTTGAGCACCTCAGAGAAAACCTTTTGACAATTGCAACCATCATTACCCCAAATGTTCCCGAAGCAATGCTGCTTCTGTCTGACAGTGGGAGACCTTACAACGAACCCAAGAATGTTGAGGACTTGATAGAGATTACCAAGGCTGTACAATCTCTGGGCCCGAAATTTGTCCTAGTCAAAGGAGGTCATCTGCCATTCAGAAAAGACGGTACTGTCGCGGAGAAAGACGCTGAGAAGGAGCTTATGGTCGATATTTTGTACGGTGAAGGGATAGTGACCAAGGTAGAAACACTGTATCGGCCATCAAAGAATACGCACGGTACAGGGTGTTCCCTGGCATGTAAGTTTCCTCATTATCGGGAATGAGACGGGTCTGACGCTAGCAGCTGCCATTGCATCCAATCTAGCAAATGGGCTTTCGATGGTGCAGTCTGTGAAGCGAGCTTGTAGATATGTTGAAGCCGGTATCAAGACAGCAACGGATCTTGGACAAGGAAATGGACCCATCAACCATTTTCACTCGACTTACACGTTACCCTTTCCACCGTAAGCTTCCAGACACTAAATAAACTTCTCACTCTGATAACAATTGTTGTAGTGGTCGCTTCATCGAGTACGTTCTCGAAAGGGAGGATGTGCAGCCGGCTTGGAAAGAGCACACCGAACATGCTTTTGTGGCTGGTCTTGCTGATGGCACACTACCCATTGAATCATTCAAGTTCTACCTCATACAGGACTATCTATTTCTCGTAAGTTTGGCTACGAAAGTCCAATACAACTTTGCATTTAACATGTCGCTAGATTCAATTCGCTCGAGCGAACTCTCTGGCCGCATACAAGGCAAAGAAAATCTCCGATATTGCAGCAGTAAGCCACCGAATTCTTTAGATGTCTCTTATGCTGACACTCTGGGAAGGCAGCCAAGATTGTGGGACATATTCATCATGAAATGGGACTGCACTTAGCTTACTGCAAGGACTTCGGAATAGGAAAGGAAGAAATCGAAGCAACAGAAGAAAGCCAAGGTATGCATGTCATATGTCCTCATGGAACTAGCTGAAATTTGGCAGCATGCACAGCATACACTAGATATGTCCTCGATATCGGACAATCACAGGATTGGTTTGCTCTCCAGGTAGCTTTGGCACCATGCTTGATTGGCTACGGAGAGATTGCCAAACGTCTCCACGCCGACCCGAAAACCAAACGTGATGGCAATATTTACTGGAAGTGGATTAAAAACTATGTTGAGGATGATTACGTTGAAGCTGTGACTGTGGGATCTGGTAAATCTCTTGACGCAAATTGAGGTGACTACGCTGACCTATCTGGCAGATTTGCTTGAGAGCAATGCAGTTCTGCAGTCACCGCAGCGCATTGAGGAATTAGTCCAGATATTTGTTCATGCAACCAAGGTATTTTCTTCAACTTCATAGGTCCCCAAGGAATACGATGCTGACACTCATAGATGGAAACAGGTTTCTGGACCATGGGGGCTGGACATAAGTAGAACAAATGTAATAAGAGAAACGACCGTCAGGCATCATTGCGCCTCGACTGTTGGCTGAGAACTTATAACTTTAAGAAATGATCCAAGTTAATACTTCGGAGCCACGTCAGTAGGCTCGAAGACTATTTCGAGACCATCTGGCCAGGCAAGTTCTCCTCTGGCGAAAGCGATCCTACCATGGAGGCGGAACTACTTCTTCACCGGCGAAGCCAGAACTCGACTGGGTAACTCAGGTTGAAAGGTACAAATGAAAGTGACGACTTGATAATAAAGTCGCGAGAATGTTGTATGACACTGCCTAAACTACAACTTCAATGTCATATAATTCTTTGATGACTCTGTTAGGTGAGACAACAGAACTCGCCGGGCACGAATTTGTCCAGCCTCGGATATCCGAAGAAACCTCGACATGCTCCCACCTACTGTAGTGAGATCATGAAATGTTCAAGTCACTCTAAAGTCACTTCCGGCAATCTTCTGTAATATTTTCGTGACTCTGATATGCAAAGTGATGTTTTGTTGTATCAATACTGTTGCTAAAGACAAAATGGCCTGAGGGTATTCCGTTCCGAGTGAACTATGGCTCGTTGAAGAAAACCCTTCTTTGAAAATCCTTTTCACGCAATTAGATCTCGAAAGTGAATGCGATGTCCTGACTCGTTGTGTCGCCCCGTCGCCTTCGTCTTCAAACACTACACACCACACTGTAAGGGGACGCTTATCTGCACTAGACCAGTCGAAGCCTAGCGCGGTCGGACTTTTCCAGAAAAAAAAGGGAAGTAGCGTAGATGAATCTTTCTCTCGCTCCCGACTCTCATTCTTCCAACTCTCCCCATCATCACCCTTCACCTGCAAAACGTTCTCACATCGATCTGAGAAAGTTTACACGCAGAATCCAGTCGCCATCTCTAGATTACGACTTCAAACGCCTTTCTACACTCTTTCAAGTCGCAACCCAGCCTTACCGTTTTACGGTCGCAATATCACAGCCTTCCGGCAGTCTACTCTTTTTAAGTAGCGCATTATGTCTTACGGCGGCGGTGGATACTCTTCAGGAGGACGAGGGTATGACCGAAATTCTTATGGCCGCGATAACTACTCCAATGGATACTCCAACAGGTATAAAAACCTCACGGGCTTGATTTGGTTGTGAAGTTCTGGCGATCCTGCACCCTTGCTTTGAGAGGCGATAAGGCCTCAGCTTACCCCTGAGCTCTGCCTTTCCCTCCATCGCGAGAGCAGGTAACCTGTTTCCTCTGTTTATCGTCTCTGATGAAGTTGTATGCTAATTTATGTGTAGCGGCGGAGGCGGATATGGAGGAGGTGGTGGATCGTACGGCGGAGGTGGCAACACCAATGGCTATCAAGGAGGTGGAGGATACGGAGGCCAGGGGGGAGGCTATGGAGGAGGTGGACGCGGCGGTGGTGACAGTATGTCAGCGTTGGGCGCAAATTTGCAAAAGCAAAGCTGGGGTAAGATCATGCCATCAATCCGTGGCAGACCAATCACTGATATCAATCTAGATCTGAACACCATGCCAAAGTTCGAGAAGTCTTTCTACAAGGAGGACCCTCAAGTTACCAACCGCTCCGAGGCCGATGTCTTGAAATTCAGAGCTACCCACAATATCGCAGTACAGGGCAGCGATGTTCCCCGACCAGTCGAGAACTTCGATGAGGCCGGATTCCCCGCGTATGTCATGAGCGAAGTCAAGGCTCAGGGTTTCCCAGCTCCTACTGCTATTCAATCACAAGGTTGGCCTATGGCCCTTTCTGGACGTGACGTTGTTGGAATCGCCGAGACTGGTTCTGGAAAGACCCTCACCTACTGTCTTCCAGCTATCGTTCATATCAACGCCCAGCCACTTCTCGCCCCAGGTGATGGTCCCATCGTTCTGGTTCTTGCCCCAACTCGTGAGTTGGCTGTCCAGATTCAACAGGAGATCACCAAGTTCGGAAAGTCATCGCGTATCCGCAATACCTGTGTTTACGGAGGTGTTCCCAAGGGTGGTCAGATTCGCGACCTGTCTAAGGGTGTTGAGGTCTGCATCGCCACTCCAGGCCGTCTCATTGACATGCTCGAGACTGGAAAGACTAATCTTCGTCGTGTTACATATCTCGTTCTCGATGAGGCCGATCGTATGTTGGATATGGGTTTCGAGCCACAAATTCGCAAGATCCTTGGACAGATTCGCCCCGACAGACAAACTTGCATGTGGTCTGCTACTTGGCCAAAGGAGGTCCGAACCCTTGCTTCTGACTACTTGAACAACTTCATCCAGGTCAACATCGGTTCTCTCGAGCTCTCTGCTAACCACAGAATCACTCAAATTGTTGAGGTCGTTTCTGAGTTTGAGAAGCGTGACAAGATGACCAAGCATCTCGAGAAGATCATGGAAGACAAGGACAATAAGATCTTGATTTTCACAGGTACCAAGCGTGTCGCTGACGATATCACTCGATTCCTTAGACAAGACGGATGGCCCGCGCTTTGTAAGTTTATTTGTTCAACTTCTGTGACAAGCTTACTAACCTCCATCAGCCATCCACGGAGACAAGCAGCAGAATGAGCGTGATTGGGTTTTGAACGAGTTCAAGACAGGAAAGAGTCCCATCATGGTTGCCACTGATGTGGCTTCCCGTGGTATTGGTATGATTGAAACCCCCTCCCCCTACCTTGCAACGCCCAGTCGCCTACATAGTAGTGCTTTACTCTCAACGCTCCGGCGCTTTCTAGATTGCGTTATTTTGCCCGGGTTACTTCGTGTCATTTGGTTCTCTCTAAAATGGCGTCTTGGATCTGCCGTGTGGCATGTCTCATGTTACACTAGTAATTCCAAACTCACACGTACTTCCCCTGGTACGAGCTGTGGAATTGGCATCTCTTGACTTGCTCAAGCTGTCTCCAAGACTCCCAACACAAGAGGACCTCGATGTGTGGATCACCATCCCTGGCATTAAGACCCGCAATGGACAGCTCATGTCAGACGCAGAGAGAGTATTGGATGCATTTAAATGCAGCTCAGCTTCTTCACTAGATGCCCTGGAACGTTGCTATACACTTTTCTTGCTCTTGCTAACCCGTCAATGAAGATGTCCGCAACATTACTCATGTTCTGAACTATGACTACCCTAACAATTCGGAGGATTATATCCATCGTATTGGTCGTACTGGTCGTGCCGGTGCTAAGGGAACTGCCATCACTTTCTTCACCACTGACAGTAAGTACTCGTTCAAGCTCTCGATGTGTTCTATGCTGACAGATCGACCAGACCAGAAGCAGGCTCGTGATTTAGTCAACGTTCTCACTGAGGCCAAGCAGCAAATCGATCCTCGTCTCGCAGAGATGACACGTTATGGAGGAGGAGGAGGAGGAGGCCGATGGGGAGGAGGCGGTGGTAGAGGCCGCGGAGGCTATTCTTCAGGAGGAGGTGGTGGTAGAGGTTCGTTCAATTTGCCCCCTTTCTCCCGTTCCATCGCTGATGGAACTAACAAGGTCGCTGGTAGGAGGTTTCACCTCTTCTAACTCTGCGCCACTCGGTGGAGGCAGACGTTGGTAAGAGCCGTATCACAACCGAGTGACACGTCCATCTTCGCCCATCGTCGAATCAACATAGATTCCCGAAGCATCGGATATACGTCATAGCCCCCGGATGTGACGACAAAGCATTTCATAGGTCGTTCAGGCGTTTCGTGGTACATACGAAGGTTTCGGTTCGGAGGGTAGATCATTACTGACTTCCATTTCCTATTACTGCATGCAAGGTTTTCTGGCCTTTTGTAATTTTTCTATCTCCTTTATCGTCCAAAAATTGCGGTACTTTGTGGTCAAGGTATTAGAGCATCGTGAGTAGAAGGAAGTTAGCTATAGTCTCTTGGACGGACGGCTGTTCTTGCCTGGCTACTCGGATAATAGATTGAGATAGCTGCTAGTATGATAGACCAATGCGAGACATCTTATATATAAATTCGTGCTTGTTGCTGTGTATGCCAAACCGAATGGGCACTGCATAGTGATCGAGGCTTGCCCATTATAAAACAATTCCTACATCTGAAAGAAGATCATCTCTACTAAGTAGTCTTGGCTAGATTAGCACTTTGAAATTTCATCACTTAGGATTCTTACTGAATTAATGTCACTCAAATTTGACTGGTCCTTTCTTTAGCAAAGTGTTACGAGATAAGGTATTGGCAACTTTCAAAGATTTAGTAAGAGATGAATTGTAGGCTCATTGTCTCTTGACTCTTTTTGCTGATTCTTTAGTAAAGTCTTATACACTAGCCGTTACTTCAGCAGGACGACATGAATTCGAACTGCAGGCAGGAGTTACTTCACCAAAAATAATATCACTAAGTCGCGGACCACCACGGTGCCGTGCCTCTCTTTTCGAGCGTTGCCATGTCGCTAGGAAAGCGAGGCGGATCCGATCCTTCAGCAGCAAAGCAAACACGTCCGAAAATGATCACTTGGTAAAGTCAATAAACATTCTTATGACTTCGAGGAACTATTTTCATAATGTCCTAATGACACTTTAGCGACTTTCGATCCTAGATAGAGGACATTGCCACACTCAAGTTATCAAGTTGTTTGACCACATTTTCCTTTCTTTCCAGTAAGCAGGTCTCGCTTTGCCGGTCGAGAATTGCACCCGCCTGAAGGTGAAATACAGGTACGTACCCAGGATTTAAGAACGGTGTTCTTCGTTCCAGTGATGGCCTACCTGCGCTGCTCGTGCCTATTGAAAGTCATCTTCGGATCGTCGTGAAGCTAGAACTCCTTAGAAGTCGATGCTAAGCTGGGCGAACTCAATTCCGAGGAAGCAGATGATCCGAGACTGGAAAGCGCTGTCTCATCACCATCAAGATATGGTCACTCAAGTAAGTCAATAAAGTCGTCAGAACGAGTGTGCTAATTTTAACGGTGTACCTTTCGTGACCTCGGGCGAAGGTTCTGCGACGTGCTCGTGAATTTCGCAGTGAAGAAGTCTGAAATTGTGGGCTTGACAATTGTTCTATGTCCTGTTTGGGAAGAAGAACTTGCGTACTTTCGAAGAGATATAGTGCCGTATGGCATGATCTGATGGCAAGCAAGGGAGTTCGGGAGGGTTTGAGTAGCATACCTCGCGATTCACCAACCTACCTACCTGCCTGACCAGGCTTTTGCTATCCAGCCTTCCTGCTCTGTACTTGGTGAGGTACATTTCCTCTGACCCCGCGGGATGAGTTGAACACATGTATATGGCGGGTAGTTGGCAAGCTAATTAATGGTAGGTTGGTGCCGACATGCCAGTTCCCTATTATTTGACTTATATCATGATGCTGGATTTCTCCAAGTCAGCATTTCATTTTACCTGTCTCTGTTCCTCTCTTCACTCTATCTGCGCCGTACTGATATAATCAGAGACATAGGAAAAGGTGGTCCTCAAACAACCGAGAAGATCCTACCTACCTTATGCGAAGCGCCGAAGACTGACTAGCATAGATAATTCCGTTCTGGATCCAAAATTCAGATCGCGAGAAGCACGGAGATGGAATATCCGAAAGAGCCAAGTCCGTTCTGCGTGTGGAGATCCCAAGCAGACTACAGGACAGTGGGAACAATGTATTTCGAGAAGGTCTATCACTTGCCTGATACAAGTTTACATGTGACGTGACGAACGCCGTGTCGAGACCTCAAGACTGTACCTATTCATTCATGTCTCCTTGTTAGCGACAGCCCCGTGACGGTTTTATGACCTTGGATGGGAGAAGATGGTCAGCTCTTGCTTTACTGAAAATACATCTGTAGGGACTCTGGCTTCTGGAGGTTTGAATTGGTAGATGTGGTACGAAGATCGAAAATTACTTGTGATGAAGGTCACGTCGACATGTTACATTTCATGGCTACTATCAAGAAGGCGAGGCAGTTTGTATTCCATCTCGCTTCACCATTTGGTCTTGATACTATAGTCGGTATTGGCATTGAGCGAACAGATCCGATGGAGATGAGATGGGATTGCGGTCACATTCATTCAATCATTCATTAGAGACGAAATCGTTTCTATACTTGTAAATATACAAAGAGTCTCTCATACTTGGAATTACATAGTATACATTAGTGACGAGTAATCCGTCTTGTCTTGCCTTATCTACCTCCGACCCTTACATTTGGTCTTGGTTGGCTTTCATGATGTATTATGTATGACCCAGTGGCTGACTCACTGATGATCTGGTACCCGCAGAAGGTGAAGGCAAGTACCAGATGCACCAGCTATCTATCGATTGCTGAGTATGAGCCTGCCGCCCTTTCCTCCCACCTTCCAAAATGAACTCCGTGGAAATGAATGAAATCAAATGCGCTAGTCAGAAAAGAAAATCGAATATGCAAAGTCGTGCCGGTCTCTGTAAATAGAAGACTGGCTCAAAGATCGCGCGTCATGTCGTATACAGCTCGGTGTCAGGAGCGAGTATGTGCAATGCCAATCAACTCTGGTATATTACAGGTTGAGTTGCATGGCTGTAATGTTGGAGCGACTATGAGTATTGATCCTTTACGACTTTCTCCTTCAGTCCTCCGATACGGTCCATGTCGATCGAGTGAAAGCGGCCACCAGTTTCCTTCTCGTAGGCAGGCAATTGCTCGTCCTTCACAGGCTCAAGACCCACACCGTTCTCGCCTACTCGGACAATCACTACGCGGCCAGACTTGGGGCGACCGGACTCGTCGTGCTCATCAGGGAAGGTGATTCGGATCTCGGGGACAGGGGATGTAGGTGTGGTTGGGCTGTTATTCATGGATGTCTTCTCGTCGTAGACGTAGATGCTTGAACCACGCCCGTACGGAGTGGTTGTGATTGTCAGGCGACGGTGGTGGGAAATAGGGCGGCTGTTTGGCTCGTTGTATGTAGGTAATTGTTGGCGTGTAACAGCGCGAGAGCGGCGGATCTTGCGGACGGCGAATAGGGCACCTGCGAGCAAGAGGGAAATGAACACCAGGACCATAAGGGCGATAAGGAGGTTAAGCATGGTGCCTGACATGGCGGTTTCTTCGGCTCGGCCTTGAAGAAGGCTGCTTCCACGGGCGACGATGCTGGAGAAGGAATCCATTTGTGTTGTTGTTTTGTTGGTTGGGTAGAAAGTAGTATTTGAGAAATTCGTCAATGCTTGAGTATCGTTGGGAGAATTGATGATGAACGAATATGGCTCCAAAAGGTATCCTATTCTAGATCGAAAGGTATGGAGGCTGTTATTGTTATGATTGTTAGCCATGGTCCGTACAAAATCGTATTCTTCGCCAGCCAGAGCCCATCCTGGATGCTATTGTCGATATTTGCAGTCTTGCAATTCGTAGTAAGGGCATACTGCGGTAGTATCTATGCTGTGAAGGTGGTGAAGCACGGAGAGTGAATGGTGTTGGTACCGGAAAACGTGCACTTACGCAGGGAGTCCAAAAGCAAGTAAGTGAATCGAGTCGTTATGAAGGTGTAAAGTCAGGGCTGCAAGGAATGGATGAATGGGTGGTTGAGCTAAGGGAGTGAAGCTGAAAACCGAAAGCGAAACCTAGGAAGGAGTGTAATGGTCCCGAAGGAAGGAAGGAGGAGTGAAGGTGAGAAAGTGAGGGGATTCGCGAACGGAACGGTTGTCGTTGAGGAGGAGGGGGAGGAGGTAAGGAAGGACGGACGTCGAAGAGGAAGAATCAGACGAAAGACGACCACACACACACCCACCAACTAACTGCAAATGCCCTGCCTCCCTCCTGCACAGTGAAGAAGCGTTTCTACCGCTAGATCTCAATGGGCCGGGCCTATCTCCCAAAAAAGGTGGGGAATCGACGCTCGACGTCCAATGCAGGTACCCAAGCGAAAAGCTAATCTTACGATCGTCCAATCATCGGCATTCATTGCCGTGCAGATCCACACCGCCGGCCCTGACTTGCCTGTTTTGGGCGGAGAGGTGGGAGCTGGGTGGCTACCGAAATTAAAGAAGAGCTGAGTTTTGACGGGAGCATGTGGTCCAGACGCGCCGGGGATAACGAAAGACGAAGACGAAGACGAAGATGAAGATTCGAAGG